>JAAAKG020145381.1:0-10902 GCA_010014905.2 Druon quercuslanigerum | reverse complement strand
TCCTTTTTTGCTCTAGGGAAAAAAGACTCCAGTGACCCCAAAAAACGCCACATTCTCCCTGTAGACAGGGCAAAAAACGCGAAAATCGTGCACGTGGGATAAAAATTATATTCTTGCTTAATTATGACAGACTAATGTTCTATTGTTATGAGACAAATGCGGTTATAGCCAAATTTATTGTTATTGAGGCGAAAATCTCAAAAGAAACGCAAGATAGCGAAAAGTGTTAAGAGGCTTTTCTTTAGAACTTTTTGAGAGGAGTAAATTTGTTTGTTTGATTTTTATCGTAGCTTGTCTTGCTATTGCACAAAATGTGAATATTCACTTTTCAATAAAAAAAAAAAAATAATCTCTTCTCCTAGGCGCGGGCACAAGATAAACTCTCATGAGATATATTCGCCATAATTGTACCTACCTAGACCAAAATCAACAAAAAAAAGACGGTGGATATATAATACAATCAATAAAAAACCATTGCGACGCAATAAAAAATTAAAAAATGGCCTAATAAGCAATTGATGGCAAGTATTGAGGGAAACGAAACAGAATATACGTCAAGAACGGAACAGGGCCGCATCTGCAAAATGAATTTCTCTCTCTGAAGAAATTTTGAAGAAATTGATGTCTTAAATTGTTCTTCGGTAAACTCTTTTATCATAAAAAACTGAAAGTCAAGTGCGTTAGCCAACTATTTTGGACAAAAATGAAAAAAACTAGAAAATTATTAAAATTTTTGAGACCACATTTTTCATGATTTAGAACCAGTCGTTTTAAATAAATATTTAAAAACTTGGAGAATTTTTTAAATTTTTGGAACGATTTTTTTCAATTTTAAATCTTCATGAAAATCCATAGTATTCAAAAAGCCAAAACAATTTATCCGAATGTTTTTTGTTGATAAAAAGAAAATTATTATCAGACTTATATAGCATTTTCAAAATTCAAAAAATCAAAGCAAAATGAAAATTTTAAGCCGAAAAACGTATGACATAAAAAAAGCCAAAATAAGAAAAACATTGATAATAACTTCCATTTTGTAGTAAAACTGTACAGGATACGAAAAAAGAATGAATTAATAAAAATCTTGATTCCAAAAAATATCTACAAATTTGTTAATAATCACTGCTTGATAGCAAACTTACTTTATGTTTCATTTGACAAAAATAATCCTAAAAATTAAAAATTGGAATTTTTTTATAAGCGGCACAAGGCACGAAAAAACATGAATAGACAGAGGTTTTTGACCCAAATTTTTTACCAATAATTTTGAGAGAGGACGAGTGTATTTTCTTTTAGCTGTAAAGGATAAGACAAAAATTAAATTTTTCGAAAAATCACACATGTTTCTGTAATATTTTATTTAAAAAAAATCACCTAAATGGTAAATAATAGCATTGAGAATACACTCGTTAAGTATTAGAAACTCAATTCTAAGTTCGTTAGCTTTTTTTTCAAGCTTAAAAAATTTTCTGTACGGTTATTCACAGCACCTGAGAAGATGAACATTTTCTTTTAATGACTTTTTCGAAAAAAAATAATGATCAGTCTTCTAGGATTTAAAAAAATAAAAAAACGTTGATTTTTGAAAGTCCTACAAGATTATCATTATAAATTTTTGAATTTCCTTGTAAAATAAAAATTCAAGTTTTGATCACACAAAAAATAATCAAAAACTTAATTTTGCAGTCAAACCGTGCAATATATGGCAATAAATTAAAGAAAAAAAATTTTGCATTAAAAAAAGATTTACAAATTTGTTATAAAACGCAAACGAATAATTCTTTTATAGGGTGCGTAGTTTTTCCTTTATTTGTGAAAAATAACATTGACATCAAAGTCATTAAATTGTTGGAAAAACGACGCAAGGTACGAAAAAAGATGAATTAAAAAAAATTGTGCATTTTAACAAGATCTACAATTTTTTTACCGATCAGTTTTTGATTGGAATGGCGGTTTTTTAATGGCAAAAAATAAAATAACAAATAAAGGAATCAATAATTTCAGTAATTTGAACGATTTTCGATAGAACACACAGTTATCGTTTTATTCGTAAAAAATAGCATGGAAAATAAAAAATCAGATTTTGGAAAAAACCACGCAAGAGACAAAAAAATAAAAATACAAAAGTTTTGCAACCAAAAAGGATAACAAATTTGTTAAGAAAAACTCTAGTTATTAAATATATTAAAAATAAAAAATTAACTTTAGATAAAGGACATCAGCTTTCGTAATATTTTATTTAACAGAATTTTTCGCTTAATTATGTCTGCAAGTTGCAATAAATTGTTGCATAACCAATTTATTTTTCGCATAGGATGCACACTTTATCTTATTTATAAAAACAAGACAATAAAAATACGTATGTTTTATTATCGATGCAATGTAACTTGTTCTTTATTTTGCAACATTTGAGTAAGGAATTCCAAGCCGAGGAACGGAAATAAATGTAATATGCACAATCACCAAATGAAAGTCTTCCACGCTTTGATCTGTAATTTCAAAAGATCTGTGAAAAAATTGGGGGGGGGGGGCGAAACTTTGTAATTTAAGATAGGATGAAAAAAATTGTATTTAAAATGTTGTTTGCATTTTTCAAAAATTAAGTTTGGTCACATGTACATTCTCGAACTCTTAAACTTTAATTCTACATCTAAATACAAGATATAAACATTAATTTGAGATGAGAAGAATTGAAAAAACATTAAATTCTCATAAAATATGTCATATATCTCATTAAAAAAATGCACATAAAAATTAAAAAATTTTTTGAGTTGAATTTGCCGCCACCAATTTAAAAAAAAATCATGTTCTTTGAAAATGACGGAAAGAAGTCGCGTGCATTTTTTCAGATTTTTTTCTAAGGATAGGAACAGATAACAAAAATAAAAAACAAAATTGGACGATACCCCCTTCTCCCCGGAAATTGTCCAATACGCCGCTAACGGTTTGAAGTTTTTGAAAAATTGTTGCTTCTCCGGGAATCTTTTGCATGCTTAATCAGCTATACAAGTTGTGGAAAAACGACACAAAGTACCAAAACAAAATTGATAGAGAAAAGTTGTTCACCCAAAAAAGAGATAAAAATTTGTTATGATTTATTACATTCGGATAATTTATTTTAGAGAAAATATTATGATTTCGAAATTTGACATCACACATTCAAATTTGGAATCAAGCGGCGCAAAATACAAAAAAGTCTTGAAGAGCAACCATAGCTTTTGAAAAGTCCTACAAAATTTCTTTTAACCGTTTTTCCATAGTACGTGTCATTTTTGTTTTATTTATCAAACGTACGGTGTAGAAAATCGAAAATTTAAATTTCAAAAACTCCTGCAAAATATTTTGAACAATATAAAAATATCCTAGTAACGGATCCGTATTTAAGTTAAGGTATACTTACATATGCGCAGTAGATATAAAACGCACTTGCGGGTGCGCAGTAATGTTTAATGGCACATGTGCCTGCACAGTGATTCGCGATTCGGCACTAATAGCAGTCGGACGTGTTTCCGTAGTAATTACAAGTTGTAATGCTTTTTAAGGTGTTACTTCAAACTTTCTAGCATAGCTTTTCGCGCCATTACCATTCTACCTGGAATTCGATATCTATCTATTAGGAAAGATGAAGTCATTGTCAACTGCGTTGTCTAGATGGCTGACAGAAAGCTGAGGAATAAGGAAATTATTGTTCAGGTGAGAAATTAAACAAAACGGATATTTACCGGAGTTAATATTTCCTTGTCAAATCGGAAAACTTAAGCTTCAAGGATTTAAAGTATTGTTAAAAATGTTTTTACACGGTGTGCTCCATTGGATTTTGTGCTACAAAAGCCTGAGGAATGCGTCATTAAGGAGGTCAGAATTGTAGCACCCTGTAAAGTATTGTGTCAATTGCTATTTGGAGAGCACAGGCTTCACAATTCGTTATCTGTAGTGCCCACGATTCCAACGCTTGACTTTCAAAACATTGTCTCTAACATTCAAAAAGTCTGTTGTCGCTCTCTTTTCTTTCCCTTTCCTTCTGTAGCCTTTGCTTTGAGTTGAAGCCTATTTATTTTAATTTATCTTGCGTTCGATTTTGCTTTGATTTTATTTTTGCTGGATGATTCATATGGTTTAGAGATACTCTGTAGTCACAGATTTATTATGTTACGAACAGTATTATGCTGATACGAATCTAACCTTACTTGCTTTCCGATTTTGTTGGCAGTGCTTGGATTAACGGAAACTGTTGCTGTTTTTATACTAGTTTATAAATCAACCCTGATACTGCAGCACTAGATGTGCTTAAATTTCTTTCATAACATAAATTAGTAGTCAGTAAGCTATATGTAAGATTTTAAAATTAATGTTTGTTCCGTTGATATAAGTATTGAGAAAGTATTGAGAGATATAAGTATTGAGAAATTCTTCCCTCTCTTTTAAATCTGGAATTAAATTACTGGTTCGGAGTTTGAATACTGACGTCTAACCTTTTTTTAGGAGGATTTTTGGGCTCGGAACCATGTCGCAACCGATTAAAAGGGGATGGGGTCCTTCCGGCAAAACAGTCCAATCTAGGAAACAGACACCAGTGCATCTACGTAACAGGGGACCTTCGTTCGCAGAGAGGGCCTTCTGCAGGGAAGGAAAATAACCTTTGGTTTCTTCTAGGTTTACTTCATCCCCATTCTGCTGAGGCTAATCAACGCGGGAAAAATAAAGGACTCGAGGGTCGTCCACGTTTTCCCCAATTACTGAAAATATCCCAAAGGAACAACGGATTGATGGGGATGATTTTTCAAGTGTATTAGACAATATTCGAGCGAATCCACATTTCCCGTCCACGTAGTCGATGGCAGTCTCGGCCCAATATGCGACGTGGTCTACCATACCTGCTACACATTACAAACTTCTCCACATGACAATGATCCGGGTTATCAGGATTCACCCGTAGTCTTCGGATCGGTCAATGTGGATAAATTTAATTCTCTAGCATTAATCGACAGGGTGGACAGAGTGATTTCACGGCCAAATGAAATACTTTATAACGGTCAGAATCGAGCCTGGATCTTTTGCTCTCTCAGGTCTGATGCTAATTCAATAAGATGTTTTCATTATTAAAGATCCTGACAAGTGTCTAATCAATGCAGATCCTACCATCCAGTTTGTGAATTTTGTTCTGGGCAGCATCGAACTGATACTTATCAGCAAAGGTTTATCCCGCGCTGCTCCAAAATATCGTGGGTCTCACTCGGCTTCTTTTCGCGAATGAGAAACCTACTTATACAAATATAAGATGATGCGATTCCGCTTCTGGAATAATTTTGGTTATAAGGAGGTGGGCCAGGAGCTGCAGGAGTTGAGTTTCATTCGCCCAAGGGGTCGCCCTTATAACCAAAAAATGGCTAGCAATTCCTTTTTCCCCTCCTCACGTTTCACCCACTACCCTCGATAGAGAGGACGTTCGGACAGACTCACTGAATATGTCTGGCTCATGTTCATCCAAATCAGGATTCACTCTGCGAAACGGTTAATGGTTTTCTCTTGGTTGTAGAGGAAACAAACTTACAGGTTAGCGCTCTCGTTCTGTGTTTTAGTTCCTAGTTAGATATAACAATGTTTGATTTAGTCTTTGCTACGTTTATCAAAGACATACGTTCCTACGATCCACTACGACCCATGTTCTTTTAGTTCTGTTGGGGGAGAGTAGCTTATAGGGATGATATTCGCTTTTGTCTTACGGACTAACCATTGTCTCACTCATCATAACAGTTCGCCAAGCAATCAAAACTTTTTTTAAAGGCACTCCTTTTTTACATTAAAAAGCGTCAGCGATTCTTATTCGTTTACTATACTCAAATAACCCTGAGACAAAATTTTACCTTTGAATATTCAATGAAAGTCCAATTCTCAAAATCGTATCGCTGGCTTCTTCGCATACCTTGCCCCTTCACAACTATTCAGCATGAACAACCCTTGCGCTAAAATGTAACTCTGAATATTGATCAAATTTTAACTCTCGAAATTAAAATTCTAGGAACCCTATTTAAGTTACATAAAGCAATTCAATACAAATAAACGATTTAATGCCAGGTCACATATAAAAATAAATTCCCAATTCTCAGATTTGCTATTTAACTCTGGGACTTAGTCAGAACTCCAATATAAATTTCATTTGCCATGCACTCTAGAAACTCAGAAATCAGGAATATCCTCTTCATCCCTTTATCTTTAACTAAAGATCATTCTCAATTTGCAGAATCCAATTTGAATCTTTTATGGGAGTATCTAGTTTTGCGGAACCTTCTAGTTTTTCCTAGTTTTGCATGATAGGGAATGATTATATTTCTTTTAAATTTCGTCCAACTTTTTGGATGACACAATTCATTAATCCTATATTCTTACTAGTCCTATAGACTTCCTAATTTAATTTTAATTTTTTAAGGGGACTTCAGCCTCCTAGTTAAGCAGAATTCAGGAAGATCTTCTTAAATGACATGGTTAATCATTTATTGGATTTGATACCTCCAGTTATAAATAAGCATAGATTTAGTTATAACCTTTTGGTGGTGACTTTCATGGTTCAAAACTTCAGAAAGCTCTCGGTTGCATAATAGGGATTGGGTATCTTGCGTACTGCATAACATTTTTTATGCAATCTAAACTTGGAACAAACCCTATTCAATAAATTTTATAAATTTCATTTTCCTTTAACTCAAGGAACCCTGGGTACTTAGATTGTTCGTAATTTGCAGGATTCAATTTAAATCTTTTATGCGACTTTATCCCCTTAGCTAAGTAGAATCCAAGAGTGTCTTCTTAAATAAATTGGCTCGTCATTTATGAGACTATCCCTCCAGTTTCAAATCTGCAAAGTTTCCAATATAATATAATGTAAGTCTTCGTATAGATTTACTTTTAATATTTTGTTGCTTAATTTTATTGTTCGAAAGGCTAGGAAGAGATACGTACTGAATTAGGTTATGGAAGAGAAGGCTCTCTTCAGAATCTTGCTTCTCGTCCCTCAGTTCCGCAAACGAATGTAGTGACAGATTCGGAATCTTCGGTTATAGGGAACTCCATGTCCAATGAACCCGGCTTTTTCTTGGGAGGGCTAAGTTCCTGTCTGCCCTTTCTTCCTGTAGAGCTCAACCAGTACCGGGAATCGAAGGTATAACCAACGAAATTATTCACGGTCTCTGTGATTTCTCAAAGAGATTTCTGCTTGAATTAGTCAACGCCATTTGGAGAAAGTCCTCCTTTTCGAAAGCATGGCGGGACACTAAGGTTTATTTTATCCCTGAGGCTGGTGGTAAGGGATCACGCCCAATCTCGCTAACATGATCTCTGCAAGATGTTTGAGTAAACAAGTGGTGGCCGATATCATGACGGGCATTGGCAACGGGAAATCAATGGTCCCTTTGGAAAGGGCTATGGAGTCACGTTTGAGACTTAGAAGGGGACGCAACGGGATTACTCAGGCGTCAGGGGCTGTAACGGTCTCAACCCAGAACATATCAAGTGCTTGTCCTTGAACCTGAAGGGGCATCCAATGCAGCCCTCCCAAAAGAGCTTATCAAAAAGCTGAGTTACCTTGAGGTCCCAGGAAGGATCCTGAACTTTGTTTCGTTCATCGTCTTACAGAGAAACATATTTTTTGGGACAAATAATATAGGTGCCAGAGTTTCAGGGGTAGGTCTGCCTCAAGAAGAGTTCTTTCCCTACTGCTTTGCGCAATTGAATCGCTCTCGCCATGGTTGAAGAGGGTGGCCCTGTCAATTTTCATACAGAAATGTCAGCTGTTCGTCTTCTGTAGGCCCAGGGATCGGTTCGAGGATACGGCCTTGTATTTTGAGGATGCAAAGATCAAGAATGAGCCCTCTCTTAAATACCTATATATTTGGCTTGACAGACCCCCTATTGAATTAGCATAACTTGGGCGACTTATATTAAAAACATAACAGCAAAGGGCGCTAGAGCTGTCAAAATGTTACGGGTTATTGCCAAAGTTACCTAGGAACTTCTCCTATTTCTCTACTCACTGTACATAAAGGTCTAATCAGGGTCTGTCTGCAATGGGATGCTCCACTCTTCCTTGGAGAGAGTGAGATACCCTAGGGTGTGAGAGTTCTACGGCGATATCTATTTTGTTGTCGGAGGCCGTTAATGCCCCCCATCTCTCTCTCTCTCTCTCTCTCTCTAAGAAGAGTACTCTTGGCGAACAGATTTATTCTGATGAATTTTCGGTGAAGTGCGAGTTCGATGGTTGAAAAACTGAACTACCTGGCAACGAGTTAATCAGAACAGCTAATGAAGTGGCAAAATGCGGTGGCAACAGCCGAAAGTTTTACTTGAATCAACTGAAATATTTTCTTGGATCAGCCAAAATAGATGGTACAATCAACATCAGGGAAGCGATTCAGCGGATGATATAAAATTCCAGGATATTTGCCGGTTTTCCCCGGTCAAGTTTTCCACTTTTCCCGGTCAAATAAAAGTAACATTTATAATTCCCGCAAAACGTAAACTTTTATTTTAAGTCATGACGTGAATTATATACGTCCTTTAACAGAATAGAGCAAAACTTTGAAAAATAATTTAATCTTGAAACAAATACTTAAATTTGTAAAAAAAAATCAATTTTTTACCAAAAATGGAACAGTGGAACTTTCGATCAAAAATACCAGTTTTCAACAAAAAGAAATAGATTTTCAATAAAATAGTTCAATTTTGAACCAAAGTGATGAATTTTCAAATAAAATGATGAATCTTCAACTGGGATCGTTATATGTTACACCAAAATATTAATTTTTAACGTCTTTTGGTTTTTACGCTTTGCGCTCAACGATGTATTTATCTCGCGCTCTATTGTGTATTTATCTCATGCTTTGCGCTCGATTAATGTATTTACCTTTCGCTACGCACTCGGGTTCTTAAAACATCCATCTTTGCATTTCTCCCACACTCATGCACAGACCTTCTAAAATTAAGGATAAACCGATCGACAAATGTAATTTTCTCATCGTGAACTCTCTTTTGTTAAAGCTCTTTCAGCTATAGCGAACACATTCTCATCACAAATCTCGTGCTTCGCACTTGATTTTTTCCCAAATGGCAACTTTTATACATTATGTTCAACAATTTATTATTAAGTATAATACATTTTTTACGTAACTTTGCTTGGGATTGCTTATTCAGATATTGCAAAATAAAGCACAAATTGTATTTGTCAATATAACTTTAATATTTGTTTCTTATTTTGTATTAAATCATATTCTTATCTGCGCTGAAACATGTATCATTCCAATAAATTCATACCATTACGATTCATAATATGTATGGAAATTGAAACATACTTATTCTTATTACCTTGTTTTTATATAGTTTATTGTTTTTAATTTTTTTTCACGAGTAGAAAAAAACTACAGTTCCTATAAAAAAAATATTCGTGAAAAATTTTTTAATCTTTTTGTTAAATAAATTTGGTGCAATTCATTCTTGTAGCTTGTATCGTTTGTACACAAATTTAATTTTCTTTAGTTTCAATGTTGTTTTTAATGAATCAAACAAAAACTACTTATCCTATAAAGAAGTACTTCATGAAAAATTTTCAGATCTTTTTTAGGTGCACAATTTTCGTCGATCTATTTTTTTTGTATCTTGCTTTGCTTTAACTTTTTGAATTTTCATCAAAATTGGCTAGATAACGAACTTCACATTTGTTTTTGGTTTTTCAAACTGTGTGCCAAAAGTCAATCCCATTCATATTATGGATTGATTTATGAAAATTTAGAAAACCATGGAACTGAACTTATGGAGTAGACCTGAATCGAGATTCGGATTCGCTGGCCCCCAAAAAGGTCGAAGAGTAAGTATTTTCTCCAATTCCATGGTTTTCACAATTATGACCTTGGCATGACCTTCATTCCGACTTTATCTAGTGAAAATGATCACGGATTCGGATCTAGTGACTCCAAAAGCGTCTTAAAATAGTTCACGCTAATTCAATGGTTTTTTCACGTATCCACCTTCATTTGACCTTGATCCTAATCTGTTAAGGTCAATATGACGCTGGATTCGGATTCAGCGCCCCAAGAAACGTCTGAAAGTAGAAGTTTTTTTTATTCCATTTGTTTTGTCCGATCCAATGGTTTTCTGCACAATGACCTTCACTTGACCTTGCTCTTGACCTCATAGGACCAAAGTGACATCATGTCACATCAAAATTTTCAAATTAGCCCTCATTTTTATTTATGAAAATTTATGTTAATAAAACCGATCAGTGTTTCAAATTTTTGCTTGGGTTTACACATAAAAATATGTAAAGAAAAGAAAGAACTTTCTTTTCAAAAGCCCTATCAAATTCTCATAAACACTTTTGGATTTCCTTGTAAAATCGAAAATTCAAATTCTGATCACACGAAAAAAAAAAAAAATAAGGATTCCATTTTTTGGCTAAACTATTCAAGAAAGGAAAGAAGATTACAAAGGAAATTACGATTTCTAAAAGATCTACAAATTTATTCATAATCTCTTCTCAATATGATATGTAATTTTTGTTTAATTTGTAAAAAATATAATAGAAAATATACAAATTAAGCTTTTGGACAAAACGATCAAAGCAAAAAAAAATGCCACCAAAAAGACATCTACCAATTTTTTATAAATCACTTTTTGATAAAACGAGTAGTGTTACTTTTATTGTGAAAATTATATTGAAAACAAAAATAAAAAAATTTTTTGTGGAAAAACGACAAAAGGTAACAAAAAAAATTGACAGAGAAAAGTTATTCATCCAAAAAAGAGATACAAATTTTTTATATTTTATTACATGCTTATAATTAGGAGTGGGACGATGGTCGTGGGGGCTAAAGCGCAGGCTTTGGACCCACTCTGTCGGCTTGCGGGTTCGATTCCCGC
>JAAAKG020145380.1:0-10902 GCA_010014905.2 Druon quercuslanigerum | reverse complement strand
TAAAAATCAATGAGTATCATATTTAAACACATTTTAGGAATATCTATAAAAGTATTATTATTTTTCATTTAAAAAAATATATATATACTAATACCCTCTTTGACCCTAGGCCAGAATCAAGGGTTTTTTCCTTATAAAATCATGAGATATTTCTTCATAAAATAAATTTTGTTGAATTTATCTTACAATTATTTACAATCAATTTCCAATTACAATTTTTTACAATTAAAATAAAAGTGCAAAAGCTAAATTTTGTAATGTTGAAATAAGTATTTTTTGAAATTATAGATTTTGTAAGGATTTCATATTTAATAAAATAAGTATTATCAGTTTGTCAGGAAAGATTTTAGGAGATTTTAAAGAAATTTTTTGATTTTATAGGAATTAAAAAATATTATGAAAATTTCTCATCTATTTAATATCTATCTAGAGTTTTTATCAAAAATTTGATAGATTTATGGTCTAGATTTATGATCTAGATTTTCGCAAGAATTTTAAGAAACTTCGTTTATTCTCTTGACACCTGTCGAGATTCTTTTTATGCTTCTTAACTTTATCGTACCTTTATAAAACTCTAATTTACTTTCTAAATAACTTTTAATAAATTATTAACATTTATTAAACTTTTTAATCTTACCGAATTAAAACATTTGACTTTAAAACCTTCTACACTCTTTTTCGAAATCTCGGGAAATCGTTTGATATGTTTAAAAATCTTATTTATTTCTTTTTAAAGTAGATGTTTCAAAATAAAAAATCATTAAAAATTTGCACACGATAACTAGGAAAATGAATCTGTATTTCTAATCTTTTCAGACCTTCTAATCTTATAATCTTTAAAAATATTCAAATTTTGCCTGAATTTCGTTAATTCTGCAAAATTAAAAAAACGCCTTTAAAGTATTTCAGATTCTTTGAGAATTTTTTTAACCTTTTGCATCGTCTTCAAATGTTTTAAAATCATCTTTCGTGAAACTTTACAAAATTCTTGTTAAATCTTTACAAGTTTTAATTATTTTTAAATCTTTTCAAAATTTCTAAAATCTCTTAAATTTACTCAAATTTGAAAGTTTTTTTTAAAGCAGCATACACTTAAAAAAAATATTGTACGTTCTTTTAAAAAATTTAGTTTTTGAAATTTTCTTTTAGAATTAATTTTAAAACAATCATTTAAGTTTTTCCTAAGAAGATACGTTCATTCTCTTGACACTCTGAAAGATTCACTTTACTTAAAAACTCCTTCTAATAGCCAGATTAGCCAGTTAGCCATCGAAAACGAGTTGTGACGTCGGGGGAGCTCGGGTTCATGCTCGTTCATTTCGGCTCTACAAGAGGCTGTCCTACGCAAAATGCAGCAGAGCCGACTTACCAACACGCTGCGTTTGAATGTATTTCTCCCATATGGGAGAGTGGTGGGGGCCGAAAAATCCCACGTTCTGGAGACACTGGTGTCGACACAAGCGTCACCATTGAAGTTGAACCAGCTAAACTAATGAAAGTTCTTCTTGAAGATAACAATGCGCAAGTTCAAATTCAAAAGCAGGAAACCATAGGAAGTGATGCTGCAGGAGTTCATGCTCAAGAAATTAACGATGAAAATTTCGAAGGTAACACGCGAGAAACACTAATTTTATATGATTGTGGTATCTGGCCAGTTCTTCGACATACTATCACTGTAGATAATTTAATTAAAATTGGTCCGATAAAAACTAAAATTGAAAATTACCCTAAGGATGAGAAACTTAGACATTTCTCAAACTCTTATTACAGCAGAAGACTTTCAAATGGTGAAATTTTTTAGTTGCCGATGGCTTGTTTACTCCGTGTCTAAAGATTTCATATGCTATTTTTGTTGTCGACTTTTTGAAAATAAATCAAACTCCAAATTATTCTGCGATGGATTCAATAATTGGAAATTATTGGAATTCATGATAATTCTACCTCTCATATAAAGTTTTATCAGTAGTGGGGGACACTAAAACTAAAATAAAAACAGGTGAAACTATAGATAAGCAGGAACAAAAAATTATTGAGAAAGAAAGTTTATATTGGCAAAATGTTCTCCAGCGATTATTGAGTATTACTCTGTACCTCTCGGCGAATAATATGACTTTTAGGGCAACCTCGGACACTTTGTATACACCTAATAATGGCAAGTTCTTAGGACTAGTGCAATTTCTTGCGAAGTATGATCACGTGATGCAGAACTAGTCTATACGTGCGATAAATAGATATATTTCGGATCATTATTGCGGAAAAATAATTCAAAATAAATTAATAGTTTTTTTGGCTGAAAAAGTAAATGCCAAAATTATAAGCAGCCATATATTACGCAATCATAGCTGACTGCACTCCAGACATTTCTCGGAAATAACAACTCTCTCTTACAATTCCATTTCTTGACTTATCAGATGATACAGTGCAAATTAAAGAACAATTTTTAGGATTCTTCATCGTTGATGATACTACTGGTTTAGCTCTTACTGAAGTTTTGATTAATATTTTAACTAAATGCAGTCTCGACATAAATAAATCCATTAGCTTTATGTGTGACTTGTGGAAGCCACAATTTAAATCTTGTTTAATGTGACTCTGCAGGTTCTTTTGTGAATAAATTTTGTGCATTTTTAGAAGACTATCGAAAAAATGGTTTGAGGCAAGCCATTACTACAGCAAAAAATCTAGCAGAGGTACTACAAATTGAGCCGGTATTTTAAGCAATAAAAAGAATTAGACGTGTGAAGTGATCGTTTGACGAAAATGCCCAAGATGAGCATATCGTTTATCCACAGAAAATGTTAGAGGTCGAATTCTTCAATCCTCTGTTGGATACAGCTTTAATGTCTATGAAGGAAATATTTGAGCAGTTAAACGAATATTCAGAAACATGGTATCTTTTGTATAATGTAGATAATCTACAAGACACAAAAGCACTTATTAAATCATGTGCCGATCTTCAAATTAAACTCATGGTTAATTAAAAATCTGAGATTGACGGTACTCTGCTCTGCGATAAACTAATAAGCATTAAAGCTTTCAGTTTACAAGATTTATATCCGAATATATGGATTGCTTTGCCAATTTTATTAACAATTCCTGTAACTGTAGCAAGTGGAGTGCAAAGGTTCTCTACACTGAAATTTGTGTCACAAGACCTACTTTTCAGTTTGGGAACTTTATCAATTGAAAACGATATCGCCGAAAATCTAGACTTTTCTGCTGTAATTAAAGATTTCGCTAATAAGAAAGCCCGAAAAGTTAACTTCGGACATTAACTAAACTTAGTTTACAATCTTAATCTGCTTTGTTTTCTTTGTACTAATTTTTATATATTCTGAACCTATGATTTCTGAAATAACATGATTTTTCTAAACTCATCCAATGTGTTTTGTTTTCACCCGAAATCTTAAAAATTTAAACAATAAGCCATTTTTAATTTTGAAAGGAGCGCCATGAAAGATTTAGCCCAAAGGTGTCACATAGGCTAAGGCCGGCACTGGTTGAAGCTTCTGAAATTCTACAATTTTAAATTATTATAAAAAAAACTCACGATATTCCAATACTTGACTCTTCTCCTAACCCAACTTTTGCGTTTACGAATGTTACGAATATACGAATTATTCAAGTTTCCATTCGGCTGTCATTATGTATTTCCGTATCGCACTGTTTTATCTCTCGAGGAGGTTAGTCACGTGACTAGACTGGACTCGAATTAAGACCTTACGTACAATGCAAGTAGGCCGTTCTTGCACCCAACCGCTCATTTGTAGGTTAGTTAATGGCATAGGTCAATTTAAAAATACACAGGAATCACTACTACCCATTCCAAAAATATCCGCGTTCTGAGACCACTGAATCGGCACCCGCACAAAGGTTTTGGACAGGAAGTCTTTGAAAAAAAGTAGGTATTAAAAAGATACAAATCAAACCGATCGAAAGTCAATTAGCAATCTATTTGTATCCATATACCAACATCAAGTTCAGTTTGTACCCACATTTAACTCCGTGTGAATTATTCGAGGTCTGCTAACCCTCCGTCGGTCGCAATGCGATCTGACAGATCAGGCGACGGATATTTCACCCTTTCCCCTATGTAAGATGGAGATACGCGCCACCCTTCCCTATGGCTTCCTGACTCGGGAAGGCCCACCGAACCTTCCTACTCAGTTTTCCCTCAGACTTTCCAGTGAGTTGTTGCAGCGCCCAGAATCTGTGAAGCTCAATGCGACCCAGCAAACGACTGACAACTTTTCCTGAGTAGCGTCTCTCCAGACAATCTCAAGAAGACTAAACACTTATACAATTATTATACAATAAGTTCCTTACTGATTTAATTTGTTTTTCGAATTTTACCTGATGCTTCTGCCTTAGATTTTAAAACACTATGTTTACGGGTCAAAATAGAAGGTTCTGTATTTTTCTAGTTTCTACTAATAAAACCAATTTTTTTCCAACTTTTTTTTTTAACTTACTCTGTCTACATCCCTAAGAAGGCCCAGGTGAAGGAGGGTATCCCAATTTTAAGAGGGGTTGAGGTTATGGCAATTTGAAATTAAGTGTCTGTCAGACTCAATGCGACCGGCCGAAGGCGCCCATTTATTGCGACCGACGAAGGGTTACATTGGGATGAACATGGATTGCATAAGCGGATTGAAAATGAGGTTCAAACCAAATAGGGAAGGTCATTTTCGGCTATTGTCTTGTCTTTTTTTCTATCGTTTAACTTAACGTTTTCCTCTGGTAACGAAAAAACGACAAGAAAAAAATGACAAAAAAAAAGATGACACACTAGACATTTTTTTCCCTATCATAAATTTTTGTAAGGGAAAGACGTCTACGTTTGTGTCTTCAAGCCAATGGAGAGCACTTTGAACAGTTACTCCGTGGCTGATTGTAACACTGATATCAATTGTAAGAGGCAAGAGGACTCATTTTAATCAACCAACGAAGCGTGAGAGGCAAGGGGAACTCATGACAAGAAAACACCCCAAAGAAACAAAGCTTACTACGTCCACGCCGTTGTTTCTGTGTAACGCTAAAAGTAAGGACAAAGTGTCTTTTTTTGTAACTAGTCACAGAGAAGTGACATTATCAAGATTGTCACTTTTGTAACTACATAGGGGGAAATGGGAGTGCTGTGATAACAATCCACAGCCTGAAGTCTAAAAAAACAAAATTCATCCGGACACAGAGTTCAATGTAAGAAAAATCGTCTTGACCTTCAAGTGACCTTGAAAATTGATCTGAAGGTCATGATGGTCAAGGTCATGTACATCTTAACATTTCATCGACTTTTGTGAAGCGTCTTGAACGTTTGTTTACCACGAAAACCCAAGAAAATTCAGAAAAAGGGCATCTGGTCGTTTCGCAGACATTTTACCTCAATTTTTTACCTTCACAAGTTCACAAAAACCATTTTTCCACAGATCATTTTCGTCGTGAAATTTTCCGCTCTTTTTAAATGCGCAGTAAGAAATAGGGGTTCTCATTTAAGAAAAGGATATTACCTCTATTTCATCTTGAAAATTGACCTCAAGGTCAAAACTGATCTTACAGTCAAATATTCCCCTCGGTTCTGCTCCACCTTTGTTCGAACCATTTCTGCGTAATTAAAGTATTTAAAAATATATTTGAGATTATAAATTAAAATGGGTCACCGTGTAGAATAAAGCCCAATGATGCTTCTATACAAGTCCATGAGCTTAGAGCAAATTACATTTCATAAACAGCTTGTACATTTTCTTACCATATAAAGAAGCAATTTTATGAAACAGATATAATGAATATAAATGATAGTAGAGCAAATACGACCGTTTATTTTTAATAGAGAATAATTAACTGTGGGACACACAAGAAGCAATTTGAAAATTTAAGTTTAGTGTTATTACTTTGCTAAAAATTCAGCAATTGATTATTTAGGACTTAATTCATGTACAGATGGTCTTATTTCATTTCCACCTTAGTATGCTGTGACCGCATATTATGTCAAGAAGTTCCCAGCGATAGGTACAGAACGTGACATACCCTACCGACAGAAATCTCAGAATATATAGTGATGCTTCTCAGGCTCTGAAAAGCTCTGAGAAATTTTCAACATGCACTCCGGTAGATATTTTTAACGTCCAGGTAACTGGTTTAAATGGTCTTAAGACTTTAAAATGTCCTTTCCTAAATTGAAATAAAAATATTAAAAATATAAAAATAGGCTTTTACAGACTGCAACATACTCAGTTAACACGTTCTACTGTTCCAGATCAAAAAAGGTTAACAGTTGTTTTAAAGTGATGATAGTACTGTTCTAGAACGAAAAGGTAATAGTGTTCTAGAACACTGTGACAAAATTGTGACAGAACTGTTCTCGAACTATGTGACAGTACTGTTCTGTAAGATTTGCTATGGAATCGTTCTAGAAGAAACTGTTCACAGACGTTCTATAATATTTGTTGCAAGTTTGTTCTAGAGCTGTGATGTAATCGTGTTATATTGAAGTTCTATAACCTTGTTTCAAGTGTTTTCTAGAACGAATTAAGAACAAATATTAACAACTGTTCCATAACACATTTTACGTAATTGTTCTCGAGCTGACCAATCATAGACATTCGGTAACATTTTTTCCAAGTTTTTTCTAGAACTTGCCGTAATAGTGTTATATCGAAGTTCTGGAACCCTGCTATAAATGTGTTCTAGAACAAATTAGGGACGAATATTAATAACTGTTCCAGAACAATTGTTACGTTATTGTTCTAGAACTGACCGATCTCATAAGTTCTATAACATTTCTTTCAAGTTTGTTCTAGAACTGTGCCGTAATAGTATTATATCGAAGTTCTAGAACCCTGTTACATGTGTCTTCTAGAACAAACTAGGAACAAAGATTAATAACGGTTCCAGAACAGCTGTTTCGTAATTGTTCTAGAACTGACCAATCACAGACGTTCGGTAACATTTGCTCCAAGCTTGTTCTAGAACTGTGCCGTAATAGTATTTTTAGAATCCTGTTACAAATGTGTTCTAGAATAAATCAAGAACAAAAAATAAGATCTGTTACTGAACAGTTCTAGCACTAACGTTCTAGCTCTCATGTCCCAGATGACAATATGGGCGCACAATGATGGCGTAATGACTCGCACGAGTGCGTATTGTCCGGCGCGCCGCGCCATCGCCCGAACTGACATATGCGCAAACATTTGCGACGCATTTCGCTCGCGCGTGTGAAGGTCGCACGCATGACAGTGAGGTGCGAGCTGCAAATAAGGTTATGTTCGGTACCTAATCTGCAATTGACAATAAGCTGCTTGATCCAAGGAACTGCTGCATATCCTGTTATCCACAAAACGACGAAATCACAAAACAACGAAACCACTTTAACTATATTCACGAAGTAATATCATTAACAAATAATACTATTACTTCGCGACTATTATTGCAATAACACGCGAAAGTAAAACAGAGTTACACAGGCTGACGCGTGCTGATGGCAGGAGACTGCGTTGATCAGACTGGATCAGCGGGGAGACATATGAGGGAATTTGAAATATTTCAATTTCACAATATATCTAGGATTAAGTTATATCATTATTATGGGAATAATCATAGATTATCGGCAGCAGGGATGCACGCGCGCGTTGCAGATAGGTTGCCATATGCAGTCATACGTGAAGTACGCCGTGATGGCGATATACCCATCACCCCATTGCGACAGGTGATGGCAGCATGCGTGCGTTATGTCTCGCATAGCATGCCTCGCACGCATACGAGTACTGTGCGTCGCACGATTGTTATCTGGGGTCCGAGTACTAATAACGAACCACAGACGATCCTTATTATTGTTTATATCATTATTATTCTTAACTTTATTATGTGTATTGTGCCGTCCGAATGTTACTTGGATGTTCTGTGGAAAATTATTACATATAATTCCTTAAATTAAATAATTAAATAACTATTTTCATAACTAATAACAAGAACAAAAAATTGTACTACCGTAATGTCTTTTCTGAGTTAAATTTATTTAAAAAGAAGCAACGCAGTTTTGTAATTATAATTGAAGAATGTTAATATTTTTTATCAGAACACAGATAAAAATTTATGAAAGATTTAATACGTTCTTTGATCATGAAATTTTATTATAATAAACAAAAATATATTCTTTTATCGAAAATCATAGAATAACATATTGAAAGATATTAAGAGCACGTGCACTGGTACTAAGTAACTAAGTATGATGATTTAGAGCGCAAATAAATGGACCGCATCTTTACAACAGCATTACGACGTAGGCAAGACGTGCTACGTCAGTGCTGTTAAAGTAGTCCGGCTATTGAATCGTTCAGATGAAAAATCATTTAAATTAGGTTTTTTTGGCGGAGAAATTTGTCCTTTTTCACATAATGCCTTTCTCAGGGGCCCTTTCCAGGTTAAAATTTGAATTATCGCTGTTTAAGGAAGTGTTAAAAAACAAGGGATCTTATAGAGGTATTTCGCGGGCTCCAAAAATGGTTAATTTTGGCTTTAAAACACGTTGAATATAGTTAGGAAAACTGTTTTCGAAACAGAAAATAAAATTTGAAATTTGAATTACGGCTCACTTTTACTTGCTTCCAGTGTTTTTGAGCTTAATTTTAGCAAAACATACCAAAGTAAAATATGTCAAGAACGGTGTGTCATTGAATAAAGTAGGCAGACAGGTACTCAGTGGGTGAAATCTGACATAGGAACTTTCGGAATAGCGTTAATACAGGAAGAAGCGGCCTTTCATAAAGTAGAGGATGCTGATATCGCGTCATAGTTGTGTGTGTCGTGTCTGTGCACAATCAGCTGCGTCGTACACAGTCGAACGCGAAAACCACAATAGACGCCGGTATTTCTGCAAACAAATGTGTTGTACAAAGTAGGGTAGGAGGTACATTTATTGGCATTATTCGTTATTATTGATATAATTGCGTCAATAATAACTGACAAAATCAGGGAAGGTTCGGGTAAGAAACTACATGCGATTGTTAAAAAATATTTAGGTCAATTATTGCATATTAGGATGGTCCGAAATTAAAACAATTTTAAAAATCGAAAATAACTAGTGCTGAAAAGTTGCTGAATTTTATTACAAATAAAAATCTCTTATTACTATTTATAATAAAAATGGTCCTACGATGTTTCATGTAATTGGTACGGTCCAACGGTGTAGCATTTAATTTAAAAAACTTGACAGAAAAAAACAATTGCCATAAATTTCGTCCTCATAGGAAGCTTTCTTTGAATTTTTCAAATTAAAAATTTTTAACCTCTTATTTGTAATAAAGCATAATAAATTTTTAGCATTATCCATTTCGATTTTTAAAAAAGTTGTATTTTAGGACCAACTTAGTGCATACGCAATTCAATATACTTTTAACACATCAATTTCTTGCTCAAATCTTTTGAAAATTCCAATTAATGTATTTCTTAGTCTAAATTATAATAAAACTAATTTGAGCGTATTTAAATTTTCCCGGCATACGTCGCCATATTGAATTTTAGTTCAAAACAATTCTTTCATTGCTTAGAGGTCGCTCAAATAGGGCTGCACAATTTAACCCAGAGATTGCACCCACTGTAGGTACTGCTGGATTTGAAAATTGCGCGAAATTTTAAATAATGATTTTTTGCCTATGTATATGTAGGTTAAGTTTACTTTCTCGACATGTGGTTATGCTGGCAACTGCTGAGCATGGAAAATGACTTTTACTTAGATCGAAACAAATGAACATTTAAATTTACATTTTTTTATTATTTAAAAAAGATTTGTTTATATTATTCCGGATCAAAATTTAATATAGAAATTTATTAATTGCTATTCTGGAGCAATTTTGTATTCAATTCTATTTTACAAAAAAATAATCGACATAGCTTTGACAAGCTTTTCTAGTAGCCGGACTACATTAAGACATATTTGCGACTTTAAAATATTTTAGAGATATTTAAAGATAACTTTACGATACGGACATAACTCGTTATCGAGGCATCGTAAACATATCGTAAGGACTGCGACAAAAAATGTAATTCGTATGCAACGATAAATCTGCGAATCAAATGATGAGAGATAAGAAGCGGTGAATTATTCCTATAAACTGGGTGTCCAGCGACCTTGAAAACCTGACTTCTCCTGGAATTTTTGACGAGAACCTTTAGTGAATTTTCTTTTCTTTTGAAATAGTTATCTTATTGAAATACGAAAATAAATCTTGATACTAAATTTTTTTATTTATCAACATATAATTTATCTTTTATTGATTACAGAATAAATACAGAGATTTTTAGGCATTTCTTATAGACTTTTACAATTATTTTATAGATTGAAATAAACAGATTTTAATATTGTGAATATTTCTATAAGTTTTTTATTTTGTCTCCGCTAGTATAAAATGTTAAAGTATACATTTTTTGTGATATTTAAATTAAAAATTATAAAAATTATTACCTCAAATCTTCGATGTTAACTCAGTTACAGAATTAGAATGACTCATGGCCATATAGCAGATGTTTCCAAAGTTCTATATTAGCGGAGACAAAATAAAAAACTTATAGAAATATCCACAACATTATAATCTATTCATTCCTATCTATAAAATAATTGTAAAAGTCTACAAAAAATGCCTAGAAATCTCTGCTGGACACCCAGTTTACAGGAATAATTCGCCGCTTCTTAACTCTCATCATTTAATTCGCAGATTCATCGTTACATACGAATTACATTTTCTACTGCAGTAGCTATGTCTATAAAGTTTTGAATCTGTGGAAAATAAAAAAATTCTAAATAAGAAAATATTAAGAATTGAATGAAACTTACGTATGCTAAGGTGGAAATGACACCATCTTGACATGCCAAAATGAAACCCTCCGTGCCTGACTTCAATCCGGGTGATT
>JAAAKG020145379.1:0-10903 GCA_010014905.2 Druon quercuslanigerum | reverse complement strand
CATATATATATGCCTTAGTCTTACTTTTTGACCTATATATTATTTCTACTCATTGAAATTCTTATTCGGTCTATATGTTATTATTCGTAACTCGTTAAATTACCTTAAATTCTTATTATTCGTTAGTTTTACTTTCTTACACGATATTTTACCTTTTATTTTATTTTCTATATATATTATTAGTAACTCGCGAATAATTATAACTCATTAATTTTACCTTATTTCGCAATATTTTTATTATTTTACTTACTTGATGTAGATCTTATTATTTCGTAATTTTAACTAATGTTACCTCATTTTTAACTTGTAACATTTCTTATATTTTGATTATTCGAGCGTTATTTGTACTTATGCGAAATCTCGAATTTTCTCAACATACGGAATTTTAATTATTATACTTAACTCTTGTCAAATACCGCGCGTTTCAAAGTCGAGTAGCGCGCTCAGCTTTGAAAAAGAAGGGAACAACAGGGCAACCACTACGCCCCTCCATCTGCGATGTGAGTGGCCGAGAGGACGTGGTCGACAGGACCGGGCCACACGCTGGCCGAACCGCCTCTCGCCTGGCGTGTTTAAAAGAGGGTGCGTGCAAGCGAAAGCACGCACTCTTGCTCGGACCTTCGGTTGGGTAACCTCAATCTCCCAATCGCCTTCGGTTACATCTTGTATCTTTTTTTTGAGAGTAAAGAGTATTTTCGAATCTAAACAAAATAACAGCGTTGCTTCTTTCTCCCTTCACCATCCTATTCAATACCCCTCTGTCTCTTCCTATTTTTAGAGGTCGGTACGCTTTCACAGCTCCGCCTCGCACTCTTTTCTGTCTATAGAGGTCGCTAAGATCTGTCTATAGAGGTCGGTAAGATCGACCTATATTCCGAGTATATGTGAATTTGCCAAAACATAATCTTTTTGAGAATTTTCTAGTATCAGTGGCGTCTCTGGTTTTTAAGCTTCTCGACAAAACACTCTGTTTTTTGAGATCCAACCCTTAACGTCTAAAATCAACCCATCTCTACGATCTACATATGAAAATGTCAAAAACCAATCTTTTTTAGAATTTTCTAGTGTTAATGGAGTATCTGATTTTTGGACTCCTCGAAAATACCCTCTCAGATTTTTGGTATCGAACCCTTAACGCCTTCAATTAACCCCTGACAAAAAGAATCTTGTTGGGAACTTTGCAGTGTCAGTGACGTCTCCGATGTTTGGGATAGTCGAAAATACCCACTCCGATTTTTGGGCTCCAATCCTTAACGTCTAAAATAAACGCCTGTCTACCACGTATATATGACTTTGTCAAAAAATAATCTTTTTGAGAAATTTTCGATGTCAATGGAGTCTCTGATTTTTGGGCTACTTGAAAATACCCAATCCGATTTTTGGGCTCCAACCCTTAAGGCTAAAATCAACCCCTCTCTACCACCTATATATGACCTTGTTAAAAAATAATCTTTTTGAGAATTTTTCAGTGTCAGTGGCGTCTCTGCTTTTGGGCTCCTTAAAAATACCCACTTTGATTTTTCGGCTTAAACCCTTAACGTCTAAAATCAACCCCTCTCTACCACCTATATATGACTTTGTCGAAAAATACACTTTTTGAGAATTTTTCAATGTCAGGGCCGTCTATGATATTTGGACTCGTCGAAAACGTCTACAACTAACCCCTATCTACCATGCACTTATGACTTGGTCAAAAAATAAACAGAATATAGAGGATGTTTACTTTTTTTACTTTTTCTGAATTGAATTATTCCTCAAAATGTATATATAATAGTTTTTTGGGTTTCTGATTACGAATTTGCTATCAGATTTACGAAATTCAAAATGGCGGATCCAAAATGGCGGATTAATTTTTAGAACATTCCCATTTTGGTATAAAAATCTGTATACAACTCTTCTCGGGGTCGCTGATTGCGAATTCACTATAAGATTCGCAAAATTCCAAATGGGGGATAACTTGCTTCAGGCAACCTCATTTGCCTTAGATAAAACGACATATGAAGAATACAGAAATCACAGAAAAAAATCATTAAAATACAAAAAAAGAAAGATAACACACATTTGTAAATTATGCATCTCGACAAAATTTTTGACGCAAAAAATCTCGTGGACAATTTATATCCGCAAAGATAAACATTTGTCGGTAGTATGTCCACCATATTAGATCCCCTATTTTGAATTTCGAAAATCTGATCGGGAATTGGCAATCGGTGGCCCCGAGAAGCCTTGTATACAGATTTTCATACAAAAATGGGAATTTTCTAAAAAATTAGTCCGCCATCTTGGACCCGCCGTTTTGAATTTTGCAAAGCTGATAGCAAATTCGTGAACAGCAACCCAAAAAACTATTATGTATCCATTTTGTGAAATAATTCAAATCAGAAAGAGTACAAAAAAGTAAACTGAAGCAACATCTAATAAATCTGCATGAAAAATAATTCACAAGTGTTGCAATTTTTTGCAACCTGATATTGAAAAAAATAATCCTGTATATTTTGCTAGCATAAGTCCCAAAAACATTTTTCGTGCTGCTTTTAGCATAATAGAGGAATTTTAGCGCACAGAACGGATCTTTTTAAAAAAATGTACTAAAAAATGCATTTTTTTACTTAAATATTTCCAAAAAACAATACAAATAATTTTTTTTTACTTTGTTAAACGGTTGGATTGTGTCGAGCGACCCTCAATATATTTGAAAAAATTTGCCCGAAGTAAAATGTACAGCGGCTTCATCAAAATCTGGGACCTCAAACTTGGAAATCTACGGAAATGGTTAACTACAAAAACTTGAAAATAACAACATAAATTTTCTGGAAAGCGATACTTCGTAGGGCGCAGTAGAGCATGTTGGCACGAGTAATGAATCTGTAAGAATCACGCTCCAGCAGGGTAACGAGCTCAAAGCGCGTATTCATGGAATTCAAGGAATTCTTGAAATTCATGGTATCCAAGGAATTCGCAAAGTTCATGGTATCCAAGGAATTTGTGAAATTCATTGTATTCAAGAAATTCATAGAATTCATGAAATGCAAGGAATTCAAGAAATACATGGAATGCACGGAATCTATATAATTCAAGGAATTCATGTAATTAACCGGATTTCTTCAAATCGTGTAATTCCATGAAACCTTTAAATTTCACGAATTTCGTGACTTTATAAGATTCCCTGACTTCCATGAATTCACTCCAACATCCTTTCGCAGTTTCACTTTGTAACAATTCGTGATTTCATGCGTTCGTTTCTGTCTTAATAATTGGTACGGTGATTGTTTCTGGTGTAAATTCTAAAATGAAATCAATAATGTTTGAGAAATTTCTTTTCGGAGGAAAAAAATATTTCAATTTTCAGGAAAGTCGTAGTCTGACAATCACTGCCATTGCCAGAAAAATCAGTGCTGCAAAAATTTTACTGGATTGAAAAAGTTAAACATTTTTATAAATAAATTAAATAACTTAAAATTTGTAATTTATAAATTAAAGATTTTTTCGAGCACCCTGACTTTATATTTAAAACAATAATTCAGATTCATAAGTTTAAAAGGTACATTCGTGGTAATTTCATCCACAAGTTCTTGCGAGCCACAGTGCGGGTGAACCAACATTGTAAAAAGAAAGAATATTGTGGATTCCAATCGCCCCGAAATGTTCAGCAAATGAATCTTGGTTGAGCCAGGCGAACCAATCCCAAGAAAAACTTGCAATTCAATTGCTAGACACCCAGCTACAAATGCACAAAAGGAAAGATACGAGAAAACAAGTGCTACCCTCAACTGCAGAACCTTACGAGCCAGAAAGCGGGCGAACCAACATTGTAGAAAGAAAATGTTTCGTGGATTCAGATAGCACCGTAATGTTAAACAAATATATCCTGGGCGAGCCAGGGGACGAACAAACAAATCCCAAGAAAAACTTTGAATTTAATCGATAGGCAACTAGCTACTATTATTCTCACTCACTTAAATTTTGTTGTCTTGAGAAATATTGTTTTCACTAAAATCACTGATTTCACCAAGCTCACTCCACAACCACCATCCTATAATTGTAAGGAAGAATCCCTTGTACTATTAAAGTTAAACACATAACAGGACACTAATACCTAGTAGAACCTAAGCGAGAGTTTCTCCTCTGGAGCGTGAACCTGGAGTGAACTCATCAGAACCAGCGTCGAGACACGAGACTCGATAGAAAGGGGTCCTTCTGCCGTCTGCTTTCTGCGGTATTCGCAGCACGAAGTGACTTTTTATACTGTGATATTATCTGTATATTTATGGAACTTTCTTATACTTTTAAAAGGTAGACATGTTCAATCTTTTCGCACTATACGACAAGGATAGACGCTACAACTTATACCCACGTCCGAGAAGCACACATCTTTTTTAATTTTTGAAACATTTTAATTGATCATTGGTAATGAAGTTGATTGTTTCGTCTGGATTCTTATAAAAAACTTTTTGAGGATTATTTATTTATTTCCCAATAAACTGAAGGACACAAAAACAAAAAGATAAAAATGTCTACATATATCGAAACTGAAGTTTCCTTGAATTTATTTCATCATGAGTTTCACAGAAAATGACAGAATGTGGGGTACAGGCATTAATAAAAATGACAGTCAAGTTAGAAAAATAAAATCATTATATGCATTAAAAAGAAAATTAAATCAAATTGAATATCATACAGCTTTTCTTACCAAATGTAACAATCATGGGTTTTTTCCCGAAAAAAAATTAATATGAAAAACAGGTTAGATTTTAATTTCACAAATGTAAAAAATCGGAACAAATTTCTTAAAACCACAAACAAATTCTAAAGATTCTATCTAAATTTTGTCATTAACGACGATAACACCAAAATTAATAGTCTCTATTTTATTTAATATTTGGGAAAATAGGATTTTTATTAAATCAGGAAAACTTCACCCTTAGACTCTACAATTTATTGAAATATAAGTGAACGAAGGGTTAAACTTTAAGGCTATACTAATAAGAAACTCCGAGCGCTTCTCTTAATTACCGATTTTGCTGACTTCGATGCTCATTCGATACTCTTCATTCTTGACGCTTTTCCACACTACTCAGGTAACAATGCAAAACGCCCATCACTCTGCAGTCCCTATTTTCATGAAGCATTACATCCTTTTGTGCTTACCGAACTTTTTAAATTCCCAGGTTTTCCCAGTAACTACAGCGCACATTCTTTGTATTTTTGAAATTCATCCACTTCTAGTTTCGACTTCTTTTGCTTGTCTTTCAATATCACAATTTTTTGTTCATTTTTTATTGATATTTTAGCTACTCTCAATTTCTTTGTTACAAGCTGTACTGCATTCTCGCTTTTACAGTCAGCGCTCCACTCGAGCGGATAAGGCCATTGAATCGGTCGCGTTATCTTGCCTGTCGCTGTAATTAGCCACGCACCGCGTATATGACCGCCTTCCCTTGTTAAAATTCTTTAAATTTCACTAAAAACCAATTTATACGCTTTGTATTATCGTTACCCACTAAAACTACATCGCCAACTTTTTAATCTTTACAAATTTGTTATTTACGTTTTTGATGGGCCAATGCTCTTAGATACTCATTTCTAAAACTTTGGTGTAAATCTTGTTTAATTTTGCGTCTGTACGTGAACCGTCTGTTTATTTCTACTCCGATCTCTTTCAGTTCTTTCAAAAACATAGATAAAGTCAATGTTACAATATCACCAGGAATACCGGCCAAATAAGTAATCGGTCACCAATTTGTGACCGTTTCACAATCAGTTAACGTCGTTAACATTTCCTCGTAATTCAAACACGATTTTTAAAGTGTACGCCGAAGCAATCTTTTCACTACACCAATAAAAAGTGCCCAAAAGCCTTCCCGTAAGAATGCGCTGATGGAGGGTTAAACCTCCACTATATCTGCTGTATCGTAAGTGACTCTGCGATTATCTTATAATCTAGTGCTTTTTACTGATTACTCAAACATTAAAAATTCCTGCCACTGTCACTAAAAATCACGCTGAATCTGCTTCGCCTAGATACGTGTTATCATAATGTCATTAAAAACGAAGCTACATTTAAAGAATTAACTAGTTCTAAATGAACAGCTCTAAAAGCCGCACATGCAAAACTGCATATCCAGGCCTTTCGTGCGACTTTCAGAAAATTGGACCCGCGAAATCTATTCCTACGGCCTCGAATATCGCGGCTACACATACTCGAATTACCTCTCCAACGACTTTTCGCCCCCTTGTTACATCCCAAAATTTTACAACTTTGATGTAACCGTAAAACTAGGCGCAACCTACCTTATCCCACGCGAAACAGAGTAGTAACACCAATTATAAACGTGCGCATTAACCGATTCTTTCTAAGTTTGAACCTAACCATGGTAACTGTAGTAAGGTCGGTAATATACAAACCACAAGATATATGCAATGTTACCAAAGAGGGATAGGAACTCAGAGAATACCGATGATTGATCATTGAAACTATAGTTACAGATTCTTTCATTACAAGATAAACATAATTATAACTATAAATACGAGTATATTTATATGTCATATAGGTCAAAACCATAAAAAAGCTAAATACAATCATTTAAAGTATAAATACACAAGCTTCTATAGAATAAGTAATAATCTTTCAATATAATTTTATTCTTCAGTTCATTATTAATGGGTAGTCGACTTAGTGGAAGAACATGTATATAGTCAGACACACTGTTACTAAAAGTGTGCCTGACTAAATATAATAATTAGGATTAAGATAGTTTATATCCCTGAAAGGCCAAGAAAAGAGACATTGCGAGCATCAAGCATTGCAGTGGAACAAATGTATTACTCATCCACTACCATTACTGACCAATGCGTTGAATATAAGATACTAGTCACAACATCGAGTCATACGAAACTCAAAATTAAGAATCTCGCGCTCAAGCATCGTTTCTCTGAATTGTCAGGGTGTGCCAATTCGCAAATGCACCACTACGTGACTTATCGCAAATGCACCATTGCGTGACTTTTCGCAAATTCATCACTGCGTGAGTTTTTTGATGTCCCCAGCATATATAACCCAAGCACTACCCTTGTAGTTTGTCTTTTAGTCTCAAGCAGTTATACTGTTAACTAAAGTCCCGTCAGCTGAGACTTTCGGTCGTCGTTAACTGCGTCGTTTCCGAATAAAGTCCGCAGTGTTAACATTCGTGAAAAGAACTCAAGTGTGGATTAGGCAGCTGTTTTAGCGCATTGTATCGCACTACACTAGTGAAACGTGCCTGTGCATTCTTTCACAGAATTCCTTAGTCATTCATTGAGTCTATTCTCGAATAAAGAACGCAGTGTTAACATTCGAGAAAAGAATTCAAGTGTGGTATGGACAGCTGTTTTAGGGCCGTGTATCACACTACCGCTAGTAAAATGTGCTTGCGCATTGTTTTCACAGAACTTTCTCTCTCGCCCTTTCTGGGTAAGTAAGTAAGTCAATCTTTTGTAACTGTTACTGTTAATCTGACCATCTCTCTCTTATTTAAAAACACGGAAATTGACACAGTTCCCATAGAACTGAAAAGTGACAACGTAGCCACAAACAAAAATAAATTGTCAGGCCTTAGTACCCTGACATGATCAGCACTCTGGTCTCTCTCTTTCCAAATTTCCATTCTACCCTCGCCTATTTGCTCGGGACGTGACACTCTCATGATCCACAATTTTTCTCTTAGAACGTTTAGGGTGATCGCAGCTCCCGCATGCTTAAGCTCCACGTGCTTTGCTCCAATTAATAGTTCGACAAAATACTCTTTACTCGGTAAAATAACTGGGCATCGAAAATTGAAACTCTCATAACGATATAAAATGTTTGATTTGGTTCTGATGATCTTTTCCATTGTTTCTTGATTGTTAGCACTATCCAATGCGGCTCTTAGTACTTGGATACACTTCTTTAATTCTGAATTGAGTTCTGCCTCGTCAACGCTATCCTTATTAGAAGTAGACCACTTGTTCTTACTTTCTCTGAGCCAATCCAGATCTCCCGACCACCGAGAAGGTCACAGCTGATTGACACTTGATGGACTCTCGATGGCAAATTAGCTAGATTTACATGTACAGGTATATGCCACCACTGTTTCGACTCAGGAATATCCCTAATCTCGTTGACTCTACGCAAAACAAAAATACCCCAATTATCTTGCCTATTCATCCATGGGATTACTGTCGACGAATCCGTCCAATGATAAATTTTTGCGCCCTCAGAATCTAGCGCCTTTTATTCATGTTACTCTTAGCAGCAGGCGCAAACTCTAGTCTCTGCTTGAACAAAATACACTTTTACGTTCCAGCCTCTCTGTACTCTCATAAAAATCACTGCGGCATAAGCAAATTTACTCACGTCAGCAAATATACGTATACACACATCCGCGCCTGTACAGTCACTATTATCATACAGCGCGCCACCTTGGCGTGATAAGGTTTTTTAATTCCTCGATCGAATTCGCGGACCTCTTTTTAATATTCTTGCTTACCTCTTCATTCTACGTTTATTTAGCTGTCCAAGCTTCTTGCTATAAAATTTCCGGGCGAAACGAGACCGAACAAATAAAACAAAGCGGATCAAAAATACGGTGAGCAACGGACAAGATATTTCTCTTGTATGTAGCTTGTATGTAACCTTCTGGAATTCTAATTTTTCTAAGCCTGACAGGTTCAGCGATAGCGTGTCCTGCGATTTATCCCACAATAGTCAAAGAACCCCATTTAAAGTCTGAGAATGGTCGTAATTGGCGTACTCCCAACGACGTAAATCAAAAAGACCTCACTCCATCAGTGTTTTTGCATCGTGAATAAAACTATATAAAAGCTTTGCATTTTTAACACTTGTCACACAGTTATTTACATAAAAAATGTGCTTAAGCTTTAAAAACATTTACATAATTAAACTTTTCTACACTATCGTCACACTCAAACGATTTTAAATAATTGTCTTAAAAGGGGAGTGCGTGTAACTGGGGTCACCAATTTTAATCATTTTGTGATCGAAGAAGGTCTCATATGGGATGAAAAAAGCCGATACTGTTTGTTCAGATAGAAAGCGGTTTACGAGCAAAAAAGGTTGAAAGAAATCTGCGCAAAATGACAAGTCATACAAAAAAATATTTTCCCGGGGCTGGAAGTCAGATCATGTTTACTATATGCTTTTGGGGTCGCTGAATCCGAATCCGTGGTTCAAAACCCTCAACACATCAGGGTTCTGACATAATCTCAAAAAACCTCATAAAACTTTTTTTCCGAGTCCGGGGGTTTAGACCATTTTTAATATATGTTTTTGGATCGCTAAATACGAATCAGTAGTTTAAAAAACTCCAGCACCTCAGAGTTTTGATTTTCAAAGAAACTCCTGAAATTTTTTTATTCGAATTACGTGTTTCTGCATCCAAGGCACTTCCTCGCGTTGACGACGGACAACGGAGTAAGCCCTTGATCCGACTAAGTTCCTGAATTAGACCCTGAATTACGGTCCCGGGATCAACTGATTTGCATTTAATATACGACTAAAGACGACGCATTGAAGCGTTAAATAGCTTAGATTATAAGGTATTTTGAAGGCTATGTTGAAACCTTGATATGCTGGGGGTTTATGGACCTCGGATTCAGATTCAGCGACCCCAAAACACATAAGAAACTTGGTCGGACACCGGACTCAAATTTTTTTTTTGTCTAACCCCCTTTGGAAACGCGACATTGCATGCATGTGAATCAGGCGTAATGTGGTCGTTAACAGCCCATGCGACTTTTGCACATGTGCTCTCCGCTGCCGGGCCAACATGAAACTTTACGCCCGCTACATAAAATTTTACGATATCTAAATGAAAGTTTACGCCCGAGACAGAAAATTATATTTATCTTTAAAAAAATTACATCGCTGTACCCCATAATCATATTCACAGATGATATTTTAGCATATATTGATGTAATCGCGATGTTTTCTAATATTCTTCTAGATAAAGTAATGGACGATACTGAAAAAATATACTAAAGTATAAAAGAAAACATTAAGATTTCAAATAACAATTCTATAAAGATATTATTTTGTTTTTCATCCTATTTACTTTTAATTTGACAGAAAGTTTTATAAACAAAAATTTATACCATCAATAGGTTAAGTTATTTCACATATTTTAAATGAAACAGTCATGGAAGACTTAGAGAATACAGATTTTGATACCATGACAAATCTTGTGAATGAAATCCTAGAAAAAGTTGGCTTTCAATGCCTTTTCTGTGCAAGATATGTAGATGACTCAGTTCTATGTGTAAAGGCAAACCAAATTGATATCCTTCTCAATGTTTTTAACAATATAAATCCAAGATTTAAATTTACTCTAGAAATTAAAACGGACAACAAAATAAATTTTTTAGATTTAACAACAATTAAAGGAATAAGGATAACATTGTAATTGAGTGGTACCGAAAATGGAATTTTTCAGGACGCACTTAAGTTTCCTGTCGAATCATCCGATACAAAATAAAATTGCAATTGTCAAAAGTATGGTTGACAGAGTATTAAAATTTGCACATCAAGACTTTCGTAAAAAGAATATAGAACTGTGTAAACAGATTCTTTTCTTGCACCACTGTCCATCTTTTTCCATAGAAAAACATGTAAACAAAAGGATTTACCAGATACATCGAAAAGACAACAATCAAGAGAAGGAAGAGATGAGAGATGTTAATATATGTAAGACGGTTGTTTTACTTTTTTTAATTTCAAATAACTTGAGAGCATTCCTACATAAAATGGGTTTACATACTATTTATAGAATCAGAGCCTCGGTGGCTCAGTGGTTAGACGCTCGGACTTCACCTCCGAGGTCCGGGGTTCGATCCCTGAGCCGGTACCTCTGGAAATTTTTCTATGTACCTT
>JAAAKG020145378.1:0-10903 GCA_010014905.2 Druon quercuslanigerum | reverse complement strand
TGTGCGATGGCCGGGAATCGAACCCGGATCAACTGCTTGGAAGGCAACTATGCTGACCATTACACCACCATCGCACTCGAAATTTTCTCTGAATCATAACAGATCTATGTTGAAGGTCGAATCTTTAATGTAGAAAAATGAATAGATCCACAAAATAAAGCAAAAAGTGATTGCCAATTTTTAAAATAACAAAAAGAAACAACAGAAAATGATAATAAATAATCCATAGGTTAATTTCTCTGTGTGTGGTTTTTAATTCCAGAAACAATAAAGAAACCAGCTGACTTGGTATTATTGATGGCCCCAGGGCCGTAAAAATATTGTTCACCAGTTAAAATTATTTGAAAATGTTAAGTTTATTATTCATATAAATTTTCAAAGACTTTCATTCTTATTATATACTATCCTCAAAAACTTGTTGAAACTAATGGTAATATTATAAAAAAGAGAAATGTGAATAAGAACATTTTTGTTAAATAACAAGGTGCTCCAAATTTACGGAACGTCTCTGAAGCATTTAAAAATTGAAGGAGGGGGAAGACGAGATCACAAGTGATCTCTTTGTCATTCTGTCATTCTTTGTCAACTGTGATTTTCATTGTCGAACTCGTAACAATTTGTCAATGAATGTTAATGAACGAAAGAGGAGAGCACAACCTTTTTTTTAACCCTGTGAGTAAAACTTCTATTTATTCGATTAATTCGAAACCCTTTTCTATCAAACAGAATTCAAAAACAAACACTGAATTCCCCAGATAAAACCTTCTGCTCCAAAACCACTTCTGTTTTGAAATTTGAAATGTTAAGCAACATATTTATCTGACAAGTTTTTTTTGTACACTTGCCCTATGCACTTTTACTCAAGCGTAAATGCGTTCCTTTTACACCTGAAGTTGCTCTACAGTCGATTCCTCGACAATTCGAGAAAAACGAATCGATACTAGCGAACAGGTGACGACATCGTTGATTACACTCGTGATTTTCCTGAAACGCCATTTTCTTTGTGTGCAGTTGAAACAGTTGCATCGTTTAGCTCCCTATCTTCCAAATTTCAAGTGATTTTAAGGAAATTTCTGTCCCTCGATTCGCCGAATTGACTGTGATATTTCGTATTCGCTCATAAATCGGTATTTTGCGAAGGGACGTTCTAGTATTCAGAAACATCTTAAAGTTCAAGATCGCGTGTTGACAGGTTTCAGAGCCTTGCCATTAAGTGAGTATGACTTTGTTGAGTTATAATTCATTTTCCAAGAAAGTCATCTCTTTAAATGACCTTTTTCAACAAGAACTAGACTTTTTTCGTCGAATGAAATACGCAGTTTTGAGAAATATTTTTGCTTCGATTTTTTCAGAGCAATTACAGTTTTTCGATAATACGTCATTTAAAAAGGGGTGTATTTTTCCTAATGACGTTCGATGAATCATTAGCGGCCACCAGTTGTTGAGTGTATCAAAAATTAAGAAGTATACTCCTTTAGAGTATTGGCAAGAATATTTTAAGTGGATCCGAAAACGCCTTTAGTGTTGTCAATATTTTCATGCGTCTATTCTACGTAGTAGCATTTCCATTGTTAGAAAGTGAGCTTGTGAGTTGATGATTGTGACGAGCGTTGTTTTTATTTTTGTGCAAATTTCACTAATCAGAGCGTTTGGAATTTCCGTCTAAGCCTTATTATCACATTCTTAGTGCAGGAATATATTTCATTAAGGCTTCTTTGACTTGCAGGTTACTTTATCTACCAGCTTGAAGCAGAGCTGCAATAAGTGCGTTCTACTTCGAGGATGTTATTGACTTTGTAGTCGAGAGAATTTGGATTTTGTCTTCGTTTTGTGAACGCCAGTTTGATTAGAAGGTAAGAGTTTTTACATGTTTTATCGTAATTTTTAATTGCATTTTGATCCCTCTCTTCATACTTTTTTTTGTTAAAAAAGTGTTGAATTTTCTTATTGTTAGCTCAATTTAAATTTGAATGTAATTCTTTTGATCGATCGTAGTACTTTTTGAAAATTTACATTTCAATCCATTTATATGTTTAAAAGTGGAAAGATGGTTAAACCTTATAAAATTGAACTTTTAAAAATATTCTTTAATTCAAATTTTTAATTCCTTCCAATAATGAGAAATGGGAATTAAAAACCAGCTTTTTCCATTTTTTCTGAGTACTTCAAATATAAATGTTCCCTTTTTAAAGAAAAGGAATTCCTTTCACTAAAAAAAAGTCATTTAATTTTGGAATTCATTTAAAAGTCGTACAAATTTTGGCATTATTATCACAATGGTCTATATTGTTTCATTGTGCGCGACTCCAGTGACAAGATGTGTTTAAATGATTCATTTTTTAACCTTTATACGTAGAAATGTATTGCTCATTGAGAGTTCAGATTAGAAATGGACAATTTTGAGCATTTAAAATTCGAAATTCTTTAATTTCAAACGCTTTTAAAATGTATATGTTTAGTTGAAAAGGCTTTTCATTGTTAAAAAGAGCGAAGAAACTTTTTGTAAAATAGTTTGATAAAAAAAGTTTTTTGGGTTCAAGAAACGGACGAAGAAAAGTTAGCTAATTCTGACAAAATGGACCGAAAACTTTAGGATTAAAATTTCATGGGTTTCAATATCGGCTTTGGATAGAAATTAAAAAATTTCCAATTTTTTTCAAAAATAAAAGTTTTGTCCCGAGATCTAGAGATGCAAACGTTTTTTTGAATTAGATATCACGATACCACAGTATGATTGCACATTATTGCAAGAAATATCAATGTTAAAAAGTTGCAAAAACGCTGCTGCGTCAAAATTGTAATTATAATTTCTAATAAATTAAAAAAAAAATTAATGTATCAAAAACTGATATTTTGAAAAATCCATGTATCCAAATGTGTATTTTATTTTTTTTATTTTTGCATGCAAGAATGAATCGATTTTCGATCAAAATATTTTTTATATAGTTCTGTACTGCAGCACTTTATTGATATTGCGAATTGTTCGCTTTGGAATTGTTAAAATTAAGATTATATACAATTTTGCAATTGTTCATGTTTTAAGTTGTTAAGTAAGATTGTATTTTGATTGCTTTCAAATTTAAGTGACTCAATATATTGAAAATTTTTATTTAAATTTGTTAACTTTTTTTTTGCTTTCATTTAGAAATTGTTTATTTTTTTAGCATCAAGGACTAAAAGTTTCCTTAAAGGAAAATTAGTTACTCAAGTTTAAAAATGTAAAAAAATCGATTTTTTATTGCATTTTCTGAAAGTATAACATTTCAGGAATATTGTGTCAAAATTTCATCGAAATCGGGGCTTAAATTACTGAGATATACGATGGCAAGCGAAGGCAATGTTTTTGCACGGTGATCAAGATACATAAAGAACGGCCTGTCTGTTCTCTTCCAAATTTTGACCAGTTATTAATAATACTAAATTGCTGTCCTTGCTCGAAGGATTTTGTCAATTAAACTTGTTTTAAAGCGAAAAATAGACGTTTTTTGGCAAAAAATTTGTGTTTAAACGTACGCCTTTTTGTGGAATATTGAAATATCGCCAAATGCTTGTATTTTTTGTTTTGGATTATCCTGTCATGATCAGTATTGATCACCACAAAACGCCTTTTTTTTAGACTTCTGAGAGATGGACTATAACTCGCTTATTTACGGATATTCTATGCGGAAAAAATTACTGTAACTTCTCGAAATATGTAGCAATCGAATTCCACAACATTTATTTCAATGTAAAAAAACCCTTCTTTAAAAAATAAATAGTAAAAATTGCCTTTTTATTGGGTGCTAGAATCGTGATTAACCCCTTAATATAAAGAGTAGACGGTTTGGAAGACGAGCAAGTTAAGATTATTTAATTGTGTACAAATCTGATCTCAAATCGCACAAGTTGAAAGATTTTATCATACAAAATTGCTGAACAGCGAATGCTGCAACTCAAAATTGGGCAATTAGAAAACTTTAAATGTTTCCATCTGCCTGCTAATTTGAAACTAATTTTTAAAAGCTTCCCATAAAACCTATTTATAAATTAAACCTCTTAACTAACCCTTTATCTAACTTTAACCAGCCCTCTTAAATAGAATTTATCAGTCCCGAATGTTTCATTTTGAAAAAAATGTTTTAACGGTTTAAAATTGTAAATTCTTAATTTAACACCAAAAATGTTTTTTCGTATTTTAAATATAAGATGTCTTACAACTATTTTCCAATACTAAGCGAAGTTCGTAGTTAAAAGTACCGAAATCCCACTACGACTAGTAGATTTTTTTCGTTTTCGTGTAACATATTTTTATAGCCTGCTCATCGTAGTCAGGGAATTTTTTGGACAGAAAAGACGGATTTTGAAGAAAAAAGACAGAAGTCAGGGAATTTTTGTAAAAAGTACTTCATTTGAAATATTTTAGAGTATTTAAAAAGATTTCAAGAAATTTTCAATATATTTCAATAATTTGAAGGATTTTTTAAGATTGTAAGGTATTTTTGAAAATTTCAAGAGCTTTACATATTTTTGAAGGGATTTCAAAAAAAATCTAAAGGATTCGAAATTTTTTAGGGCATTATAAAAGATTCCAAGGAATTTTTAATTTAATTCGGCAATTTAATGAAATTTTAAAGGATTTATAATATTTTAGGCTGTTTTAAATCATGAGTACTTAAATATTTTTCAAACGTTTGGCTAGTCCCGGAATTTCGGAACTAGTCCATCCCCTGTTCCAACACCGTCAATTTTTTGGGACGACTAAACGCAACCTTCAAGAAATTCCAAGGCGTTTTTAAAAGTTTTAAAACATTTTAAAGTATTTAAGGAATTGCAAAAGATTCCAAGTAATTTTGAACTGAATTTAATGATTTGAAGAGATTTCCAAAGGTTTCAAACATTTTAGGATACTTTTAAAGGTTTCAAGGTATTATTCAAGAGTTTTATGAAGTTTCAAGGGATTTCTAAAGATTGCAATGTTTTTAAGGGATTGGCAAAATTTGTATGCGGTTGTATCAAATGTCTTAGAATGCGATACAACGATATATTTCAAGTATATGTTTGCTATTTATTTGGAATTCACCCTGAATTCTTCTAAATTTAAGGGAATTCTTCTATATTTACTCAATTCTTCTCAATTCAGTGGATTTAAAAAAAATGGTTTAATTCATCTGGAGTCTTTAAAACTCACCTTGAATTCTTAGAAATTTCATGAAATTCATTCGAAGTCCCTTGAATTTTTCTAAATTCATTTCAAACTTACGACATTGAAATGAATGTTGTCACACTTTTGAATAATTTTCAATTCTCTTGATTTTTTTAAATTGGCCTTTAATTTGTATGAATTTTATTGAATTTTTCTCATTTTCCTTAAATTCCTCGAATTTCCTTCCAATTTTGCTGATTTCATTTTTGCATTTTTTTCAATTTCTTTGCATTCTTTTGAATTGAACTTGAATTGTTTGAAAGTCTTGTGAATCGAATTCTTTTCAATTCAAATGATCAGTAGTCACATAAATGATGCAAATTAGTCACTTTTTGGATTTACATAGGTCACTTACAAGATGCTATATTAAAATTGATACAAGATTAGAATGTTTTTTTAAACATTAATTCAAGTGAAAACAAAGATTTAGTGATGGAAAAATCATGTAATTTTTAAAATTAAATTTTTCGGCCACCCTGATTTGATCGAAATTCGAAGTTATTTACTCTTCGGCTTGAGATTATATTTGATCTGATTGTGGCAGACTAGAAGAAAGAAAATGGCGTCTCGTAAGAAAGTACTACTAAAAGTTATCATCCTGGGAGACTCTGGCGTTGGAAAAACGTCGTTGATGAATCAATACGTCAACAAAAAATTCAGCAACCAATATAAAGCTACTATTGGTGCTGATTTTCTTACTAAAGAAGTTATGGTTGACGATAGGATAGTTACTATGCAGGTAAATATTCACATAATTAATGTTCCTATTTAATCTAAAATATTTAAATCTATGCAAAATAATTAACATTTACGTTATATATTTTTTAGATTTGGGATACTGCGGGACAGGAAAGATTCCAATCGCTGGGAGTAGCATTTTACAGAGGTGCCGACTGTTGTGTTCTTGTTTTTGACGTCGCAGCACCAACTTCCTTCAAATCCTTAGATTCATGGCGGGACGAATTTTTAATACAAGCATCGCCAAGAGATCCCGACAATTTCCCGTTTGTTGTTCTTGGAAATAAAGTCGAACTTGAAAATAGAGCCGTAAGTTCAGTAAATCTCAAGAGTAATTTAAATAGTCACTTTTAACCATAATGGGTACTTTCTTCTTTTTTTAGGTATCCACGAAGAGAGCTCAACAGTGGTGTCAATCTAAAAACAATATCCCATATTTCGAGACAAGTGCAAAGGAAGGAATTAACGTTGAGCAAGCTTTTCAAACGATAGCAAAGAACGCTCTAGCCCAAGAGAGTGAGGTAAATACTTTTTAAAAGTTTTGTTAAACCACTTTTTTAGGGGCCGTTTAACACTACGCCCTTCAAGTGACATTTTTTCTTCGATTTCATTTAATAAGGGCCTAAAATAAAACAAGAAACATACGCACAAAATATACATATAACCCTGAAAATTTAGTCAAGTATATTGCATTTTCAATTAAAGATTTGAGTTTTCAAGCTAAATAGCTGAGGTTTTAAGACAAAAGTTGACCTCTAAACTCGAAAAGATGAACTTCCAACCAAGTAATTTAATTTTTAACAAACAAAAACAATTCTGGGCCGAACAGTTTCATTTACAACCAAATAGTTAAATTTCCAAACCACAAAGCCACATTTTTTCGGAATTGTCAAATTTTCAAATAAGAAAGAATTAACTTCAGCCACAAACAGTCGTATTTTTAATCAAATAGTCGAATATTTAAGCTAAAAATACGAATTATTTAGAAGACCATTGAATTTTCCACCCAGAACTTTTCTACCAAAAAATATAAATTATCAATTCAAAAAGATAAATTTTTAACCAAGTAGTAGAATTTTCAAAACAAAATAAGTAGTTACCTCACGAACAGTTTTAATTACAATTTAATAGTTAACAAAAATTTAGCCAGATAATTGCATTTTCAACCTACAAAGATGAATTTTCAATTAAATGGTCGAATTTTTAAACAAAAGTCAAATCTCAACCAAAGACAGCGGAATTTTCAACTAAAATGATAAATGAGCAACAACATTTTTGATGAAGTACAACTTTGAACATGCTATTAGTAGATATTTACCAAAAAATATTTTAATTTTAAATAAAAAATAGTTTAATTCAACTGAGATATACGAATTTTTAACCAAATAGTTTAATTTTCCTCTGAAACAGATTAAGTTTTAACCATTTGCATTTTTAACAAAACAAAAAAAAAAAGATTTTTCAGTCAAGAGGGAACAATTTTAAACCAAATAGTTAAATTTTCAAAGCCAAAAATGGTGAATTCTCTAAACAACTGTTAAAGTATCGATTAAAAAATATGAATTTTCATGCAAAAAGTTAGTTTTCAATCAGAAAGATAAAAGACGGATTTTTAATAACGCAGTTGAACTTTCACCGAAAAAGTCAATTTTCGACCAAAAATAAAATAATTCAATTTGAAGTAAACAAAAATTGATTGAAAAAAGAAACAAATTCTCAACAAAATATTTAGCTATTCAACGAAAAAATCTTCCAAGTGAAATTACTGAAATCTTTGGGAAATAATTCTAGTCTTTGTAGAATCTTTTAAATCTAGCCGAAATCTTTGCAGTATTTGAAAACGGTGAAATTTTTTGAGTAATCATTAATATCTTTGTGAAATCTTTTGGAAATCAAAGAAGTCTATCCGAAATCTTTGCGAAATACTTAAAAACTGAAATCTTCAAGAAATTAAACTTTTTGTGAAATATTTTTTAAATATTTGGTAATATTTGTGAAATTAATGAAATCTTTGTAAAATCTTTTGCAATATGAATTTTATACCAGTATTTATTATTATTTACTATTGTTTATTCATTATTATTTATGTGCAATTTGTACTTAGTATAATATATATATTTTACAAAGTGAGTCACTTAGATGCTTCATTCTCGGCCTTCCTTGTAAAATGAAATTACTAATTTTGAATTTTTCAAGCACTTCAAAAAATTGTTTATGATATACTTCCCCCGTAACACAAATTCCCCCCCCCCCCCTCCTCGGTAGTTGAACGTTGTTTCAGAAAGACTCCTTTATTTAATTTCTAGACTAAGAAAAACTAATTCCAATAATCAATTTGCAGGTGGAATTCCCAGAATTTCCAGACCAGATAAAACTCACGAGCGACCAAAGGAACAACGGAAAGGGGGATTCATGTGCTTGCTAGGTATCGAATAAACGTAAAAAAAGTTTTGGACGTGTATGTTAAGAAAACGCAGGTTGGATAATACATTAAGAATCTCTGCGTAAAATTTTTGCAACAGGCACTGCAATCACTGAATCTGGCTAAATTCCAGCGACTATACCTCAGTTTATACTTTCCTATCTTTCATCTGACCACTTGCGTTGCGATTGAAACAGATATACTCAGATCGTTTCGATCCTTGTTGCCAATTTCTACACTCTGTGTCTGACGACTATCGAATGGAGCAATAATAAAGACAGATTACTGTAAATATACCACAGAGAATTAGAAAATCCCCGAGTGAAGGAAGTAATCTAATCGCGATGTCCAATTTCTGAAAAATTAGAATCTTCTCTGTTAACGACGCAAATCTTCTTCCGTATGAAGAGGAATCATCATTCAATTCCAGACACAGAACGTGTTTTGTAATTGTTTATTAGTTCGAATGAACCACAACCTTTTTTTGTACAACGTGGTTTACTTAGCAATGATTTCTTATACTTTACTAATTTTAAGTAGTAAAGATCACTTTCAAGAGTGATATCCACATAGGCTTAATCAATTTATTATGCGTTCGTAACTATTTTTATCAGTACTATTGGGTGATTTATAATAATCTATTGAGATTTTTATTGCATCGTTAGAAAGAATATTATTAAGGGATGAGGTACACTTATGTGCATGCAATTAAGAAGTTTCATCGGAATAAAAATAAACAGATTTTACAGAGCTAAGCTCATAACCATGTAAAATATTTGATTGCGAGAAATAATTTTTAACAGTGACAACGTGACCGGAAAATTTATCACTATTCGGTTGTTGTAGTTGAGTGACTGTTACAGTTACAGAAAGAAATCTATCGTATTATAACTCCAAATATTGATGTGTATTTTTCTTAATTTATTATTCTGATGTAGAACATTTTAACACCCTCGTAGTTATGTAACAGGAAACACACAGGTAGCCAATAAGCGATTAGTTGTTAAATAAATCCAATCACACATTCGATTGTGAGATTTTACATGACAAAAATAAAAAATAAAATGATTAATTATATTACAAATAGTTACGAAAGAAAATCGGAAGTGTAGGTTTTGCTGCTTAAGTATGTACCGAATCGCAGGGTTGCTCCAATTTCGGATTCAATCACTAATTCCTCATCCTGGGCCAAGCCGGGGATTCCCGCTAAAAATTAAAAGCAATTATCATTCAATAAAAGAATTACATTAGGAATTCAATTTAATTTAGTCAGTGGGATCAAAAGTATGACATGCGCAGGCTCTTCATTTTATTTAAATATGCATAGTGTTGCCAGCTTTACTTCAAGCCAGCAGCGACACTCAATAACAAAAATACGGCTCCAGGAATCTCTTTAAACCAGTGTCCTACCCTCATAATTAAAAACGGACCAAGAAGGGCAAAGGGACAAAATATTAATTTTCGATTTCTCTTCCTAACAATAATTAGGTCCTGCTTAGGGCTCACTTTCTATCTAACTATGGATTTTACTACTTAGCTCTTTCTTTAAAATATGCCACGGTGCTGCCAGCTTTACTTCAAGCCAGCAGTACCACTAAGGAACGCCTGGACCCGTAAATGAGTCGAAAATTCCTGTGAAAAGGGAAATTTGATATTATCATTTTTTGACTGATTCCTCGTGTGACATTACTCGCTTGAAGTAAAGATGGCAGCACCATGCATATTTAAAGAAAAATAAAGAACCGAAAATTCCGAGATAAGGCATTAAATGAGCTCTTAATTATTAAATAGGGGACAATGATTTGATGAACTGGTGTTGTCAGGTTTACATAGCTTAGAAAGGAAGGATTGGAAAATGTATAATGGAAAGCACACTTAAACAATTTTAATTGAAACACTTTAGAAGTTCTATTTTTTAATTGAAAAGATTTAAAATCTCCAAATGTTTCAAATTCATTGATTTCAAAGTTGAAATTATTTGAAACTAAAAATATAAAAATGCAACAATTTGAAATAGAATTGATATGTTCAAAACAAAAATTTTAAAAATATTTAATGAATCGTTCAAAAATGAACGACTGTGAAGCGATTATTAAAATTGTGAACAATATTTGGTTTATAAATTACAAAATTCCTAAATTAATATTCTTAAGAAATTAAATTTTTTAACAAATTGAAGTTAGAAACGTTAACTTATGTAGATTTCAAATACTGATAGTTCTACAACTCTATTTGAATTATTTTCCAGACGAGAAATGTAAGAATTTAAACAATTTTAAATTGAGACTCCGGATTCTCATAACCACGCATAAAATTTGTCTAGCCGCTTCAGGCTGCTCGAGATGGCCCCTGATGACACGAAGATCAGTTTTCGAAACTTTAACTTTTGAACTCATCAACTTTTAGAAAATGTCATGACGCATCGTTTTCTCTCGGCAAAAAAGTTGTATCTTTTACCGTTTCTGTAAAAAATGAAAAAACTTAATTTTTCAGACCAGCAAATTTACTAAATATATTCACTTCAACTCGCTCCGAAAGACAAAGTTCTTTATATTTTAAGA
>JAAAKG020145377.1:0-10903 GCA_010014905.2 Druon quercuslanigerum | reverse complement strand
TACAAAATATTACAAACTTTCCATTTCGCTGCGAGTTGAAGTGAAAAAAATCAAAATATTTTGATCAGAGAAAAAAAGTTTTTTGTAAATAATTCGAAAAATAAAAAAGCTACAACTTTTTTATGAAGAGAAAAAGAATTAAATTAAAATTCAAGACTTTATTTTCAGGAGCTCAGGGTCTCCCCCTCCAGCAAAATAATTCTATATCTCCTTTTTGCATCCGACGCCTTAATTCTGAAGACAAGTTGCTAATACGTGAGCTTGCCAAATCCATGGCTCTAGCACCAGAAGATTGGCCTTGGTAAATTGTCATGTCAGTAGGCATGCTCGTACGTAACAATTAAATGATTTTGGAAATACAACTGTAACTTCAACTTTTCCTATAATTACGCTTTACATTTGTTTAGAAACTTTAAAAGAAGCTAAAAAGGACTGGGAGACCTAGGAGAAGATGACAATGAATTTACTCAAGATTCTGTTAACGCAGCAAAAAACAGCTACCAATAATGAAAAAAGAATAATTTCTCCCAAACTAAAACATCTTTATCAGACACAGAAGATAAGAAGAAATCAAGGGAAGGGCACAATACTCCTTTTGAATCGAATACAAATGACGAGGAATTACTAGATGACTCCTGGAGTGATTCTACATGTGATGAAAAACTGAAAAAGAGCTGGAATCCGAAGAAGTTGTGTGCAAAGAACAAAAAAGAAAGTCAACTTATACTTAAGGGGGTCGTATAGTTACGCGGTTTCAGCAAATCGAATTTTTTTACATACTTCGAATCTTTATGATGCTATGAATGTACCCTATAAAGGATTTAACCCAAAACAGAATCTTTCACGGGATATGGGTTCAATTTCATTGTTTATCTTTAAACGCGTTTTCCTAAAAGTCGTGTTTTTTAAAAGTCTTGGCAAGGGCCTGACTAGAGTATTTGAGATATTGTTTGTTTATAAATTTTAAATTGTTCAGCAGAGGTGCCGCTATGGCCTGACACGAGCTTTTTTGGAAAAAATTTTTTTCACATTTTTACAGCCCTTTTTAGTTCGAAAAAAATGGTAAAAATGTGATTGCTTTGTTCAAACGTCCACAATTTTAAGAATGTTTAACATATTTTAAAAAGCTCGTGTCAGGCCATAGCCAAAGTTATAACAAATACAGAAATATTTTGTTTTTTCAGATTCATCCGGCCAAACCTGAGAAAGTTTGCCACAAAGTCGGGTACAATTTTTTTATGGAGGCGCGGTTGAGGTCATAATAAGGACACAATTATCAATAAATAAATAATTACAATGTATTGGTTTGTAGAGAAAAAATTTACGAAAATCATACAAAAAACCGCATCTCAATATCATGTTTACTTTTTTTGCAATCCATCCTCAAAGATACGCTCGAAAATCGAGCGCGTAACTAGACGACCCCCTTAAGGTTCTGACAAAGGTAAGGAAGAAAGACTTCCTGACAAAGAAAGCGCCAAGAACCAAGAGAAACTAAGAAACGACCGGAAACAAAACAAAAATGCTCCAGGCACGTCAGAAACAAATGTAGACGTAAATCTAGTAAATCCTCCTGAAATTGTAAATGAGAAAAGCAAAAGAAACGTCTCCGGAAATTATGGAACGAAAAATGATAGGGAAGGTACCGGTACAAAAATCCGGACAAAATTCTCAGAGATTAAATATATTTGGTAATATCCTTTTAAATTAATTTTTTATTTCAGTATATTATTATATACTACCAATTTTCCGTGCTCCCTTTTCGAATTTTGTTCCAAAATGGCTGGCTAACGAATTTAACCTTTAGTTTCGGACATTAAACGAGTTTCATAAATGCCAATCCAAACTGTCAATTCTTTCGAAAGTTATCATGCTCACAGACAGACATACATACAGACAGACACATTCGTTAAAACCTGTTTTTCGATTTAGGGGTTCTCAAAACGTGGATGTTTAATAAAAACCCGGAAGGGGGAAAATTTTACACAAGTCTAAGACCTTCTCTGGATGAGAATGTAAAAAGGGTAGATCGCCTACTTGAATCTATTGAAGTAACGAAGAATCTTCCGGGCTCGGATTTTATTACGAAGTATGAATTATCACTTCCATTAAAAACAAAGAAGACCTCAAATTGAGAATTTCTATCTACTTGCCCCTTTCTTGGCAAACAATAATAATACATTGTTTAAACAATTAATATCTTGAACTTTAATCAATTATTTACCCTCCTCTAATTGGATATTGCACAAAAAGTAGAAAAAACAATTTGGATTAAAAAAGACCGCAAACATTCAAAACTAGCGCTAAGAACTCGCAAAAACCATTTTTCACTTGTGGGGCTTTTTTCGGGATCCTATTAAACGGACTCAACAGGTTGATATCAAAAATTAAATTTTATGCTAATTTTCATGAGGCTGTCGTTATCTCTAAACATCCTTTTTATACAAAATAGAATGGATTAATTTTTACGTAGATTCGGCAAAATTTCCGGTTGATATACATAAAAAATCAACAAATAAATTTGTGGTTAACTTGATATCAGACTTGATGAGAATCGAATCATTCCTTTCTTCGACCGACAATGTACATGTTAGAAAAAATTGTTTTGGTCTTACGGTCTTCATGTAAATAAAAATGAAAACGAAACTACTTTTAAGTTCGTTTTATTAAATATTACGACGTTTCGGCATCAATGACAATTAAAAGTAAAGAAAATAATAAAATATAAATTATATAAAAATACCTCAATTAAAAACTCGTAGAATAACAAAAAAACTTTTAAATTTTTGGAGTGAATACATTTCAGTGAAATTAAATTGTCAAGTAGTAATTGTCATAATTTTAAAAGTATGAACTCCAATATATCAAAATGATCACAGTTTTTTAAAAGCCTCATAGAAATTTAAGAGGCTTTATTTATTCTGAGACTACATAACTATTTCAGAAAAAAACTTTATAATATTTCAGGACAAATGACCGAACATATTTTTAGACAGATAAAGGCAATACATTAGGGTAATGAGGGTAATGGTCAATATAAAGGCGAACCTTAAATAAACCGAAAATCAGGAAAGCGCGCCGCTTGAAAGTAGTTTTGTTTTAATATTTATTTACATGAAGACCGTAAGATCAAAATAATTTTTTCTCACAAATTTTTGGTTGACGCTACTGTACAACTAAATTGAGCAAAAGGGACGAGGAGTCATTCCACATCATTTCAAAGTAGAAAGTACGTTCGACGATTTGGATTGATCCTTTGTAAACAAATTTTTCGTGTACTTGTATTCGGAATTTCATGATCTGACGCGATAGGTAGCCAATTATGGAAGTAAAGGTCCGCGTGAAAACAAAAACAAGTTTGAGCGCGCTTAGGATGCGCGTCTGTTGAATCTTGTGCTTTGCGCTCGATAATGTATTTACCTAGCGCTACGCGCTAAGTCATTTTACTCCCTCGTCATTTTTGTACAAGCCTCTTTAAATTATAGTCAATGCATCGAAAGCTGAAATTCGATAATTGCGAATTATCTTTTTTCGGATTTTCGATAATCAGCTCAAGCATCGTAAAAACTATGAGGCAAGTTTGGATGCAGATAATGGGAGAATTAACCGCACGGCAGGAGACGCCATCGAATTTACATAAGTTCTTGCAAATTCCGAACTCAAATTAAGCAAAGTAAAGTTCTTAAAAGAAAATAATAAAACACAAGTTTTTGAACAAAATTATAATTTTTTGAACCAAAATACCAAAATACTTACGCTTACTTCCAAAAAGCTCGGTTACCAGTGAAGGTAAAAGACATATTTTAACAGTTCCAGTAAAACTCTTTCGCCCGCAAGCTGATCTCCACAAAAGCCACATCGATCAGCATTTTTGCAAGGCCACAATAAGTTACATAGAATCCCTGGCTTCAACCCTCGGACCAGATCAGGTAAGAGAATGCTAAATCATAAAACTGCTTTCTCGCACTAATTGATGACAACTATAACTGAAGTATTAATTCACTTGAAATAAATATAGGTTGCCTTTATTTCACAAGGCAATAAGGCTCATGTACATATTGGAAAAATAGCAGCTCAAGCTCAAGCTCCGATTATGATGCATCTCGAATATAGGGTTCAACTTACAGATCACAATTGGCTAGTTGCTGACGGACACAAACTAATTCCGCCACTTTATGCTGGTATTGCAATTAAGGATGGTAAAATAGGAAATCCTCCTAACATTTCATACTCTGGCCCAACTTACGTAACAATAAGAAGCGGAAAACACAGTTCGTCCACTGCTTCTACCCATGCAGTCGATCTTGAACGACTATTAGAGCTAGATGATTTCCAAGAAATTATGAAAACCAGAAATGAACATAATAAACCAGTCTTCGTGATATCAGTCGATGGTCCACCTGATGATAATTCAAGGTATGTACAATTATATTATGCATGGTAACCCAAAATCAGGAGATCAACAAATCTGAAGTTCCGTTTAGGTCATTTAGAGCAATTTTTTCCTTTTTCATTTTTGCAAATTCTGATATTTAGCAAAGATAAAAACCTATAAACCCTTATGAAAAAATCGAGGCCCCTATTATTATCGCCTTAATGTTTTCATAAGGGTTTATCATTTTTTATCTTTGACCTTACAAATCTTCCACTTTTTTGTTTTACTGAGTTTGGGCAACTTGCATTCTATAATTTATTTTACTGATACAGAAAAGTGATATTTCACGGAATTAAGCACTTTAAAAAATTCAATTTAGACGGTCTCATACCTTCATAAACGCGCTTAGTCGGAGCGCGTTAAATAGGGTTGAACGAAGAAAGGCTCCACTAAGTAGAGAACTGTCTGGTGTAATTTTGCCTCACGAAAAATTTGGTACACATCTAGACGATAATGTCCAAACTATTGACATTGAGCTTGAGAAAAGAAATTTTGAAATCGCTGGAGAAGTCTTGCGCGAAATATGGAATGATCTGAAAATAGACGGATAAAACGTGTATTCTGAATACATACCTCCGGTAGAATCTCCTGTAAAATGCACAAAATTAAATGAAAAAATAAGGCTCAATGCATAATAATATAAATTAAAAAAATTTTTGCAGATGATTAAGTGTGATAATATTACCTGCTGTAGAGCTTTCCGCAGCAACTTAAAAAAAAGTGTTATTCTTGGGATGGGTTCCTCCTCCTTTTCCATTGCTGCGAAATCAATCTGGTCTTATGTTCCCATCTCTCGAATTGAATTTTCTAGTCTCCTGCAACGCCAAACTTCAGATTTAAAGCCAAGTCACGAAGGATATGTGATCATGCCATTCGACTTTTATTGTCCATCAGTCCAGACATACCTTCAGAGTAGGGCATGCAAATATTTTGGGTACTACTGTGCTTAAAAAAAGTGCTGAATGGCAAAGAAAGCTTTTGCATCCTTACGGAGTAACTCAAACATCCAGGATTCGACCAGCGTGCATGGTAGCGCAAAGAAAGCGTGAGATGCTTTGTTATTTAAAAACTTCTTCTGGCGAGGAAGCAGAGTGGATATATGTCAAAAGCATCGATGAAACCTTAATAAAAGATTTGAAAATATTACATTCATCCGATGATATTTCGATTCCAGTGATGTCTTCTTATGAAAATTGGTTGATAAATCCATGGATCCAGGATAATCAGTCTGAATAGATTGATAGAATGTTGCCTGATTTAACAAATTCTGTTTAGAAATTTTATTTAAATAAATTTATTATGTCGTTCCTACTTATTTTGTTTTGTATTCCATATTCTTTAATTTCCTGGCGCTCTGCGGCTGCGAACCCGGTTCCGATTTGAGGCTTCTTTTCGTGTGTAAGGGATCGTTTTATGTTCGAAAATGTTTCGAATATTGATTCCTTCGCTCAATAATATGTTTGCGTGTGCGCGTGCGCGTTCTCAGCTGTTTCTTCAGTTAAGTGACAAAATTTTATGAACTTAGAAGAAAGTAATATTTTTTAAATATTGTCGCAAAATGAAGGGCATATTCGCTTTTTCTGACCCATTAATTCGTGAAAATCATATGCATGTCGAAAAAATGCAATTCTGGAACATTTTTTATAATGACAATTGCTTCAACAAATTTTTAGTTAAATAATAGTAACAGATTTAAAATCAGTGACATCGAAACCTATGGAAAGCATACACATCTGGCAAAATATGTGATTTGTTATAAAAGTTTGTTTATGAAAAGTGCTTAAAAAAATTAATTTTGCAAATTTGGTAGCAGATTCGTAATTAGCAACCCGAACAACGTAACAAATAATAAATACTTTTGTTTAAATCCGTGAAATTCAACATTAATTTTTGCAGTTATGTTTCAAATTTTCAAACGCGTTTTGCTCAAAATAACGTTTTTCGAGTTGGTGGAAGACCTACAGGGCGCAAAAATTGAGCGATCGCCATGAAATTTTTTACACATGTTCTTTAGGATTTTGTGCATCCGTGGTAGCAGAATTGGCAAAAAATATAAAAAAAGTTTTATTTAAAAAAATAATTAGTAACGAAAAAATAGCCAAAAACGCATTTTTTTAAAAGCTCATAATTTTTGCATTTTTTAATGTTTTTTCGACAATTCTATTACCACGGATGCGGAAATGTGTCTAGATAAGGAAAATATTTTACTTTTGCGTTTCAGATTTTGTTTGCGGATGCTAGAACTTCCACCAGGAGGAAGAGTCGCCGCCGACTGGTTCAATACCTCCCCTCCCCCTCCCCCCCATTATTTGGATCACCGAAAAAAAATTTGTAAAGCGACAATAAATTTTTTCCCACAACTCTGCAAAAATTTTATCCATTTACCTATTATCCTTTCAGAGAAAAAAAAATCCAGAAAAACAGCACTTTTTCGGGCCAACAAGGTAGAAACCCCCCCTTAATTTACAATAAGAAAACTAGAACCAACTGAAGCACATATATTCTAGTCTCATTTTTTTGTAATTTTACGTTACGGTTAGATGAACACAAACTAAAACAAAGTTGAGAAACAAATTGCGCACGTCCACCGTATGGAGCAAAGTTACGATAGGGTATAAGAAATCTGAATAAAACCGCTCTTTCACTCAGCAGTAGTTTTGGCCATCTTACCTTATTGACTCCAAAAAAAAATAACTTCCAATACCTCTTCCAGGCAGGAAATCCGAAGCAAGAAAAAAATTTTGTAGTTCGCATAAGCGGTAGGTATGCAATTCGCTAAATATTCAATTCACTGAAAAAGGTATAGTTATTGCACAGTGGTAAAATGATGTTCGATAGATAGTCGTGCGTGTATTAAAAAGTTAAAGAATGTTGCCAGAAGTCTCCAATTGACGGCGCGACCTTACTAAACTTATTTTTTGCCGCGTGAATTTAAAAAAGACAAAAGAATGATATTAATTAAATACGGCAAATTTAATTGCTTATTGTGCAATTTCTTATTTAAGTGTAGTTGAAGAATAATTGATTGATTAATGAAACAGAAGTGAAGTAAGCGTTTCAGTTGCATGTGTGAATTTCGTGAAAATATTCGGAAAATAATTTTTCTTTCATATGACAAGTGTTCAGAGTCGCAGATTTTAAGGTTATGAGTGCATACATACATCCATGCATACATACATAAATAGATACATACATTCATACATACAATTTGATAGGTTGGTTGCTCATTATTTCGGAGCATGATCCAAAAAGCTATGGTGCCCCCACTAGGGGTATGAGAATACGCTCAAGCCGCGCGACGTCAAAGGTCCATCATCTTGGTTTACCATTGGCAATGTATATATATATATAAGTAGGATAATTCAGTGCTTGCATCAAATTATATTTTATTTCAGTTTGTGATGTTACTTTTATAGTTCTGCATATTTTAGGATGTTTTTTATAGCTTCCTTTCAAAAGGGAAAATTCAAATTTATTGTAATAACGGTGACTATAACAAACCGAGCTCCTCAATATCCAAAGTCGTTGTAAAAATTGAAGTAATTATGTTTGTCCAAATTGTTGCATGTTCAGCGGTGAATGTTTATGTTAAGCTTTTACACTACATTTCGTATGAAATCAATAAAAATTGTTATTCAAAAATGTGTTTTAACACTGCACAAAATATGAGACTGCCTCTGTATTTTTCAAAAGCTGTCTAATTTCACAGAGTTCCTCTCATACAGATATTTGCAACGATAAATAACGCACTTATTAATTTATCTAAAGCACACGGACATTTTAAAATGTTTACACATGCATATTTGCAAGGTTTGTTAAAGTAAATTGGTCGTATATATACTATTGTAAGTAAAAATCAATATAAAAAGTATACTATCACTTTCATATCATAAAAAAACATATAATACTATGCAATTGTTACGGTTGTACTCAACGTATTTATTACATTACTGTTACTCTATTTCTAATACAAAAACAGTGCAATCAATAATAAAATGTACGTGCAAAGTTTCGAAGTGTTAAAACAAATTTTAAGGATGACATTCCCTTTTTCAGAAATATTCATACTTTCTTTCTGAGAAGTTAAACAATCAGAAAAAAAAATTAACCGACTATGCAACTATTTTTTCCCTCCAACTTTTGGCGATTTAAAAATTTTATTTTTCCGTTCTATATTTACAGTTCACATCTAATACAAGATTTCAATTCTTATAAAATAAGTTTTGAAAAACTCACATTAAATTCATAATGTCATGAATGGTTCCTTTTCATACTTGTTACACATAATAAACACATGCTTCTTCTTTTCTGTTTCAATTTAAATACTTATTTACAAGAAACTTCGAGTTAATTCTGTGATAAGCACACTTCACGTTCAACTTGGATTAAATTTATCGCGCGACGTTCTTTTAAAAATGGATGGAGTTCGACGTTTCTATTGATTGGTTGCCTTTTTTTCACTTGCGCGTGGCGGGACCATAGCTTTTTGGATCATGACCATGTACCATGGTCAAAGAATGCACGGTCTAGCCACGCGCTACTAAAAAAAGTTAACCAATAGAAAGAAACTAGAGATGGCGAGTGACGTCAAATGACGCCGACCGCTTCGGAGATTTGACCGATTTCCCGTCATCTGTCTGACCAGACATTTTGGATAAAGTGGAAATCATGTTTTAAATACTTATTAGAATGTTTTTTCCTACATAATGGAAGATGAAAACAAACAAAAAACAACTTTTTCTGTAATTGCAGACCGTTAATCTCGTCAGATAGACAATTTCTTCGGTTTGCGTGATTTTAGTGAGACATAACCTACAAAAATAATTCGGAATCAAGACACAAAAGTTTAAGGCTAATACGATTGGTTTCTTTCAGGAAAAAATAAAAAAATAAAAGATTTTTAATATTTTCATAGAGATGGTATATTTTTCTCCATTATCATCACCCAACAAAAAATTTAGAAAAAGTACTAAAATATAATTTGTATCTGTTACTTATGAAAAGAAATTGTATTTTAATCAATAATACGTACATATAGTTGAAAAACGTAACTTTTACTTCGTTATTGAATATAATGATTGATGATTTGTAACTTATACATATGTGTGGCTTAAAAATATAAATAGATGCTTTCAATTGAGGTGAACTTTCTTGAAGTATGGTTCTGTGAAACAGAATAATAAAAATAAAAGTTATGTATTTCAATTACTCAGTTTATATTTATTTAATTTAGTTTAATTTATAATAAACAAAACCGTCATTTAAAAAGATTTTCCCAAGTGAGATTGATTTCAAGTCTGAATTGCTGTAAAGTTTTTGTGATTTCCGATCTCTATAAATCAAAAAGAAAGCTTTTAAATATAACATTTTTAAAATAAAGAACTCCAATCAGATTTTAGAATTATTCCATTCATAATTTCACTTTACCTCAAAAAGTATTCAAACTGATTCAAATTATAATGTGTAGAAGTAATTAGGCGCTTTAAGAAATTGAATCGAATAAAATTGCTTTTTTTATTATCACATTTTAATAGAAAAGTCCTGAAATATTATTTGGCGTTTTAAGTTTAATTTTGTATCACCGAATTGGTCTCTATAATAAAGAAAAATAAAACTACAATCAAACTTAAGTTTTTAACTAAAAATGTGTCTTTTAGTGTGAAATTAATCTTATTGGATAAAATTCATATTTTTGGTTAAAAATCTAATTCTGTTGAAAAATTGAAGTTTTATCAAGACATCCTTATTGGATGAATATTCGTCTTTTTTGGCTAAAATATCAACTATTAGATGTTTTGTCTAAAGAATTTAACTTAGGTTTAGTTTTGGGAGGTTAGATTCAACCTTAGTGTAGCGCCAGCGAACTTTTAAGCACATACAGGCATTTTTGCATACAAGTTAGGTTCTCCTACAACAGGAAAGCACTACAAACTGAATTTTATGCCATTTATTGGATCACGGAACTCACACAAAATCTTTTTTTACGTTTCTTTAAAAAAAAATATATTTCTTATATTTTGAGATTGGAAAATAATCAAATTTTCAAGAATAATTTTATGCCTAAAAACATGAAAAAATTCTATAATTAAAAAAGTATATTTCCAAACTATATCACTTTTCGGCTCCTTAGAGTTATAGATATCAACATAAAAGAAAAAAGAGGGAGAAAAAGAGAAAGAGTCAACCAAAAAAACCAACCTCTCACTCTTTCACTTTCTCCGTCGTTTTCGGGATTCGAATGCTATTTATCATCAATTGGTTATATCAAAGATATTAGGACCTAGTGTTACGTCCCTGGCGCTGTAGTAGAATTGGATCCCGTTGTATCCTGACGCTGATTCGTCGGAGAGTGGAATCGTGGCCGACGTTGAATGATTTAAACCATAACTGGGAGCATGATCCAATAAATACATGGTCTAGCCACTTGAGGGCCCCGTTTCGTCCAAGTCACGCCGCCGCATAATTCCA
>JAAAKG020145376.1:0-10904 GCA_010014905.2 Druon quercuslanigerum | reverse complement strand
ATATAAGAAACCGTAAATTTTATCGAAATACTTCAAATGTTGTAATTTAATAATTTATTTTAAACAAAAAATGTATCTTCTACTGAAGAAATTGTTCTTTAACAAAATACTGGAATTTTCAATAAAATATTTAAATTTCTAACATAATAGTCGAATATTCACCCTAAAAATATGAATTCTTACAAAAAAAATTGTCATAGTTTGCATTTCAATAAAAAAAAATTGTACAGAAAAATAATTTTAAAACAAAAAATATTACTTCAGAAGATAAGTTAGTTTACAAGAAGCTGATGCATTTTTCCCCATCAAAAATGAATTTTTTAAACCAAGAAAATTATTTTTTTACCAAAAAAGGAGAATTTCCAACTAAAAAAGATGAATCTTAAATAATTCAAAAGTTCCAGTTTCAGTTAAAAAATTAATTTTAAACCAAAAAAAGTTTTTTCGACTAAACAGTTAAATTTTCAACCGAAGACTTCAATAAAAAATAAATGTTTAACAATGTACTTTAACTTTTACCCAAGTAGTTTAATTTTTCATTAAAAAAGATTAATTTTTAACAAAATAGTTAAAATTTCACCCGCAAAGAGATGAATTTTCAACTAAAAATATAAATCTTTTAAAAAAATAATTTCTTAACATTGTTATTCAAACAAATTTTAAAACAAAATATTTGATTACTCAAGCACAGAAGACTAATTATGAACCAAAAAGTTGAAATTTTTGTTTAATAATATGAAATTTCTACTAAAACAGATGAATTTTTTTAAAAATTTTGAATTTTATGTTAAAAAAGATTTTTTTTTAAATTGAACTTTCACCCAGAAACTGCTTCATTTAATTTCTCAACACCAAAATATAAATTTTAATGAAAAATTAAATTGCCTACGAAATATTTTAATTTTCAACATAATAATTAAATTTCTAACATAATAGTCAAATTTTTAACCTAGAAATATGAATTCTTACAAAAAATTGTCATAGTTTATATTTCAATCAAAGAAGGTAAAATTTATGTGAAAAATTGAAGTTTCAAACAAAAAATATTACTTCAGAAGAAAATTTATTTTGCAAGAAGCTGTTACATTTTTACCCATCAAAAATGAATTTTTTTAACCAATAAAATTATTTTTTTTTACCAAAATAGGAGAATTTTCAACTAAAAAAGATGAATCTTAAATAATTCAAAAGTTCCAGTTTCAGTTAAAAAATTAATTTTAAACCAAAAAAAGTTTTTTCGACTAAACAGTTAAATTTTCAACCGAAGACTTCAATAAAAAATAAATGTTTAACAATGTACTTTAACTTTTACCCAAGTAGTTTAATTTTTCATTAAAAAAGATTAATTTTTAACAAAATAGTTAAAATTTCACCCGCAAAGAGATGAATTTTCAACTAAAAATATAAATCTTTAAAAAAAATGATTTCTTAACATTGTTATTCAAACAAATTTTTAAAACAAAATATTTGATTACCAAAGACATAAGCCTTTAATGAAAAAAATTAATGTTTAACAATGTATTTTAACTTTTATTCAAGTACTTTAATTTTTGATTAAAAAAGATTAATTTTTACCAAAAAAGTTAAATTTCACCCGCAAAAAGACAAATTTTCAACTAAAAATATAAATTAAAAAAAATGATTTCTTAAGAAAGTTATTCAAACAAATTTTTTAAACAAAATATTTGAATGCTCAAGCAGAGAAGACTAATTATAAAACAAAAAGTTGTAATTTTAATTTAAAAACATATTTTATTTTAAACAAAAAATGTATTTTCTACTGAAAAAATTGCTCTTTAACAAAATACTGAAATTTTCAACAAAATAATCAAATTTCTAACATAATAGTCGAATTTTAAATCTAAAAATATAAATTTTTACCCAAAAATTTTCATAGTTTATATTTCAATCAAAAAGATGAAATTTATGTGAAAAATTGAATTTTCAACAAAAAAAATATTACTTTAGAAAAAAATTTATTTTACAAGAAGCTGATGGATTTTTACCCATCAAAAAAGAATTTTGAAGCCAATAAAATTTTTGAATCAAAATATATGAATACTTAAGCAAAGAAAACTAATTATGAATTAAAAAGTTGAAACTTTCATTTTAAAATATATTTATTTAAAAAAAAAATGTGCTGAAAAAATTGCTCTTTAGCAAAATACTCGAATTTTCAACATTTAAATAAAGAAAAAAAAGAAATTTATGTGAAAAATTGAATTTTCAAACAAAAAATATGACTTCAGAAGAAAATTAATTTTACAAGAAGCTGATGCATTTTTACCCATCAGAAATTAATTTTTTAAACCAATAAATTTTTTTTTTACCAAAAAAGGAGAATTTGGGTCTAAAAAAGATGAATCTTAAATAATTGAAAAGTTTCAACTTCAGTTAAAAAATTAATTTTAAACCACAAAAAGTTTTTTCGACTAAACAGTTAAATTTTCAACGAAAAAGATAAATGTTTAAAAATGTATTCTAACTCTTACCCAAGTTGATTAAGTTTTGATTAAAAAATATTAATTTTTAACAAAAAAGTTAAATTTCACCCTCAAAGAGATGAATTTTCAAATAAAAACATGAATCTTTTTTAAAAAATGATTTCCAACAAAGTTATTCCAACAAATTTTGAAAACAAAATATTTGAATACTTAAGCAGAGAAGACTATTTATGAACCAAAAAATTGAGATTTTCATTAAAAAATATATTTATTTTAAACAAAAAATGTATTTTTTTACTGAGAAATTTGCTTTTCAACAAAGTACTAGAATTTCCAAAAAAATAATTAAATTTCTGACATAATAGTCGAATTTTCAATCAAAAAAGATGAAATTTATGGAAAAAACTGAATTTTCAAACAAAAATTATGACTTTAGAAGAAAATTAATTTTACAAGAAGCTGATGGATTTTTACCCATGAAAAATGAATTTTCAAGCCAAGAAAATTATTTTTTTTTTTAACAAAAAAGAAGTGTTTTAAACTGAAAAAAAATCTTAAATAATTGAAAAGTTACAATTTCAGTTAAAAAATTAATTTTAAACCAAAAAAAATATTTTCGACTAAACGGTTAAAAAAAAGTTAAAAAAGTTTAAATTTCACCAGCAAAGAGATGAAATTTCTACCAAAAATATAAATCTTAAAAAAAATGATTTCTTAACAAAGTTATTCAAACAAATTTTCAAAAGAAAATATTTAAATACTGAAGCAGAGAAGACTAATTATGAACCAAAAAGTTGAAATTTTCATTAAAAAATATGAAATTCCCATTAAAACAGATGAATTTTTGAAAAAACATTTCAATTTTATGTTAAAAAAGGTTTTACTTGACCTTCCACGATCAAAATATAAATTTTTACACAAAAAATCAGTTTCTAAGAAAAACCTGAATTTTCAAATCAAAAAGATGAGTTTTTAACCAAAAAGGTTGACTTTTCAACAAAATTGTTGAATTCTCTACCAAATAGTTGCCTTTTTACCTAAAATATATATTTAAAAATTTTTTTTTTATAACATTAACCTTTTTGGTTGAAAATTAAACTATTAGGTCGAAAACTCTATTCAAAATTAAATTATAAAAAAATTTCATTTCTTAGCTTGAAAATTAGTTTATTTAATTTAAAAATTAAACTATTCCGTTGCAAATTGATTTTGTCAGTTTAAAGTTTTATTTCTCTAACTTCAAATTAAACTATTCTATTTTTTAAAAATATTATCTTTTTTAATTGAAAATTAATATCTTTTTTGAAAAATTTGTCTTTTTTCTGAAAAATGAAAACGCATCAATTTAGTTTAATGCTTTTTGTTATTAAAATTTTAGCATTTTCATTTTTGCTACAGAATTGATCTTTCTCAGTTGAAAATTTACTTATTTTGTTGAAAACTCGTCCTTTTTGTCAAAAAGATGAGTTAATAAGAAACCGTAATTTTAAATAAAATACCCCAAATTTGTAAATTTATTAATTTATTTTAAACAAAAAATGTATTTTCTGCTGAAAAAATTGCTCTTTAACAAAATACTGGAATTTTCAACAAAATAATTAAATTTCTGACATAATAGTCGAATTTTCAAGAAAAAAGATTGAATTCATATTTCAATCAAAAATTATGACATTTATGTGAAAAATTTAATTTTCAAACAAAAAATATTATTTCAGAAGAAAATCTATTTTGCAAGAAGCTGGTGCATTTTTACTCATAAAAAATAAATCTCAAACCAAGAAAATTTTTTTTACCAAAAATGAAAATTTTCAACTAAAAAAGATAAATCTTAAAAAATGGAAAGGTTTTAATTTCAGTTAAAAGTTAATTTTAAACCATAAAAAGTCTTTTGGGCTCTTCTTTTTTAGCTAAGTAGTTTAATTTTTGAGTAAAAAAGATTAATTATTAATAAAAAAAAGTTAAATTTCACCCACAAAGAGATGAATTTTCAACTAAAAATATAAATCTTTAAAAAAATGATTTCTTAAGAAAATTATTCAAATGATTCAATCAACTGATTCAATTTTTAAACAAAATATTTGAATACTGAAGCAGAGAAGACTAATTATGAATCAAAAAGTTGGAAATTTCATTTAAAAATATGAAATTTCTACTAAACCAGACTAATTTTTAAAAAAACATTTCAATTTTATATTAAAAAAGATTTTACTTGACCTTTCACAATCAAAATATAAATTTTTACACAAGAAATCACTTTCTATGAAAAAAACTTGAATTTCATTTTAAAAGCATGAATTTTGGACCAAAAAGGTTGACTTTTCAATAAAATTTTTGAACTTTCTACCAAATAGTTGCCTTTTTAATCAAATGATTTTTTACAAATTTTATTTTTTGTATAAAATTAACTTTTTTATTTGAAAATTAAACTATTAGGTCGAAAACTCCATTAAAAATTAAAATATTTTGTTGAAAAATTTAAATTTGTAATTTATTTAGATAAAAATTTACCAAGTATTCTGGTTTTTCTTTTTTTATGATTTTTTTTAATTAAAAATTTAGCTATTTCATTTTTGCTACAAAATTAATCTTTCTAAGTTGAAAACTTACTTATTTTGATAAAAACTCACGTAAATTTGAATAAAATAATCCAAATTTTTAAATTTATTATTTTATTTTAAACAAAAATTGTATTTTCTACGGAAAAAATTCACTTTAATAAAATACTGGAATTTTCAACAAAATAATTAAATTTCTAACATAATAGTCGAATTTTCAATCTAAAAATATGAATTCTTATCAAAAAATTGTTATAGTTTATATTTCAATAAAAAAGATGGAATTTATCTCAAAAATTGAATTTTCAAACAAAAAATATTACTTCAGAAGAAAATTAATTTTACAAGAAGCTGATGGATTTTTACCCATGAAAAATGAATTTTCAAACCAAGAAAAATAATTTTTTAACAAAAGAGAAGAATTTTTAACCAAAAAAAGATAAATATACAAATATTATGAAATGAAATGTTAAAATTTTTAGTTAAAAAATTAATTTTAAACCAAAAAAAGTCTTTTCGACTAAACAGTTAAATTTGCAACCAAAAAAATAAATGTTTAACAATGTATTTTAACTTTTACCCAAGTAGATTAATTTTTGATTAAAAATTATTAATTATCACACAAAAAATTAAATTTCACTCGCAAAAAGATGAATTTTCAACTAAAAATATAAATGTTTTTAAAAAAATGATTTTTTAACAAAGTGATTCAATTGATTCAATCAACTGATTAAATTTTTTGAACAAAATAATTGAATGCTTAAGCAGAACAGACTAATCATGAACCGAAAAGTTGAAATTTTCATTTAAAAATATATTTTATTTTAAACAAAAAATGTATTTTCTGCTGAAAAAATTGCTCTTTAACAAAATACTGGTATTTTTAACAAAATAATGAAATTTCTAACATAATAATCAAATTTCCAACCTAAAAATATGAATTCTTACCAAAAAATTGTCATAGTTTATATTTTAATCAAAAAAGATGAAATTTATGCAAAAAATTGTAATTTTAAAACAAACTATATTACTTCAGAGAAAAATTAATTTTACAAGAAGCTGATGCATTTTCACCATTCAAAAATGAATTTTTTAAACTAAGAAAATTTTTTCTTTACCAAAAAAGGAGAATTTGCGAGTTTTCAACTGAAAATATAAATCTTAAAAAAAATGATTTCTTAACAAAATGATTCAAACAAATTTTTAAAACAAAATATTTGAATACTCAAGCAGATATACATATAATATATTGTATAATAAATAAATAATGAACTAAAAAGTTGAAATTTTTGTTTAAAAAAATGAAATTTCTACTAAAACAGATGAATTAAAAAAAAAATTTGAATTTTATGTTAAAGAAGATTTAACTTGGCCTTCTACGAACAAAATATAAATTTTTACACAAGAAATAAGTTTCTAAGAAAAAAGTCGAATTTTTAACCAAAAGTTTGACTTTTCAACAAAATTGTTAAATTTTCTACCTAAAAGTTGCCTTTTTAACCAAAAGATTTTTTTTAAATTTATTTTTTGTATAAAATTAACCTTTTTTGGTTGAAAATTAAACTATTAGGTCGAAAAGTCCATTCAAAATTAAAATATTTTATTGAAAATTCATTTATTTTATTACAAATTATCCTTTTTCGTAGAAAATTAATATTTTAGATTAAAATTTAATTTCCTTGCTTGAAAATCAGTTTATTTTAATTAAAAATGAAAATATTTTTTTGCAATTAAATTATTCTATTTTTTGTTAAAAAATATTATCTTTTTTAATTAAAAATTAATGTCTTTTCTGAAAAATTTGTCTTTTTTCTGAAAAATGAAAACGCATCAGTTTAGTTTAATGCTTTTTGTTATTAAAGTTTCAGTAATTTCATTTTTACTACAAAATTGGTCTTTCTCAATTGAAAATTTACTTATTTTGTGGAAAACTTGTCTTTTTTGTCAAAAATACGAGTTAATAAGAAACCGTAAATTTAAATAAAATACCCCAAATTTGTAAATTTATTAATTTATTTTAAACAAAAAATATATTTTCTGCTGAAAAAATTGCTCTTTAACAAATTACTGGAATTTTTATTAAAATAATTAAATTTCTGACATAATAGTCGAATTTTCAAGAAAAAAATATAAAATTTATATTTCAATCAAAAATTATGACATTTATGTGAAAAATTGAATTTTCAAACAAAAAATATTACTTCACAAGAAAATTTTTTTACCAAAAAAGGAAAATTTTCAACTAAAAAAGATAAATCTTAAAAAATGGAAAGGTTTTAATTTCAGTTAAAAATTAGCCTTCAATCAAACAAATAAATGTTTAACAATGTATTCTATTTTTAGCCAAGTAGTTTTTTTAAATTGTCATAGTTTATATTTAAATCAAAAAAGATGAAATTTATGTAAAAAATTGAATTTTCAAACAAAAAAAACATTAATTCAGAAGAAAATTAATTTTACAAGAAGCTGATGCATTTTTACCCATCAAAAATAAATTTTTAAACCAAGAAAATTATTTTTTACCAAAAAAGGAAAATTTGCAAGTAAAAAAGATGAATCTTATATAATTGAAAAGTTACAATTTCAGTTAAAAAATTAATTTTAAACCAAAAAAGTCTTGTCGACTAAACAGTTAACTTTTGCTCAAGTAGTTTAATTTTTCATTAAAAGAAAAATTTTTAACCAAAAAGTTAAAATTTCACCTGCAAAAAGATAAATTTTCAACTAAAAATATAAATCTTTTTTAAAGAATGATTTCTTAACAAAGTTTTTCAAACAAATTTTTAAAACAAAATGTTTAAATACTCAGGCAGAGAAGACTAATTATGAACCAAAAAGTTGAAATTTTTGTTAAAAAAAATAAAATTTCTACGATTACACAAATAATAATTTTTAAACAAAAGATTTTTTTTTAATTGTATTTTTTGTATAAAATTAACCTTTTGGTTGAAAATTAAACTATTAGGTCGAAAACTCCATTTAAAATTAAAATATTTTATTGAAAATTCATTTATTTTATTACAAATTATCCTTTTTGGTAGAAAATTAATATTTTAGATTAAAATTTAATTTCCTTGCTTGAAAATCAGTTTATTTTAATTAAAAATTAAATTATTTCGTTAAAAATTGATTTTGTCTGCTTCAGGTCTTATTTCTCTAACTTAAAATTAAACTATTCTATTTTTTGTTAAAAATTTATCTTTTTTAATTAAAAACTAATATCTTTTCTGAAAAATTTGTCATTTATCTGAAAAATTGAAAACGCATGAATTTCTTATCTATTTAATTGAAAATTTACCAAGTGCGCTGATATTTATTTTTTTAATGATTTTTTTTTATTAAAAATTTAGCTATTTCATTTTTGCTACAAAATTGATCTTTCTCAGTTGAAAGTTTACTTATTTTGTTGAAAACTTATCTTTTTAGTCAAAAATTAAATTATTTTGATAGAAAATGCAATATTTTTGTTTTGTAAATTCAATATATTTTAAAAATTCGTCTTTCTGACAAAAAAAAATAAATATTTTGGATAATATTTTTTTCTTTAATGATGGAAAAATTTTTCTTTTTTGAAAATTCGAGTTTTGTTAAAAATTCATATTTTTATGTTTAGTTTAATACTTTTTTTATCGATTTTTTTAGTTGAAAACTTTTTTTTTCATGGATGAAAATTAATTATTTTATAATGTTTAAAATTAAAATGTTTATAATTTCCATTAAATACAATAATTCATATTTTTAATTTAAAATTCAATATCCCATCATTTTAGTTAAAATTACGTCTTTTAGAATAAACATTAATTTTTTAAACTAGAAATTGAACTTATAACTGAAATTTTTTTTGGATAAAAAGTATTTTTTCTAAAAATTTGTTTTTTTTATTTAAAAGTTCATCTTTTTTTGTAAAAATATTGCATCCTTTCAAGATAAAATATGAATTTTTTAACATAAATACATTTTTAACAAAATAAATAATAAAAAATAATAAAATATAAAATTTTTTTTACATTGAACTTTTACCCAGAAAATATTTCATTTCATTTCACAACACCAAAATATAAATTAAAAAAAAAAATTAAATTGTTTACGAAATAGTTAAATTTTCAACAAATCTGTAGAATTTTTAACTAAAAAGTTTCACTTTTTAACAAAATAGTTTAATTCCCTACCAAACGTTGGTTTTTAATCCCAGAAAGTTGAAATTTTTTTTAAAACAGATGAATTTTTAATTTTAAAAAATAGCAAGTAAGATGTTTTTTCTGCTAGAGCAGTTAATTTTAATAATAAAAAAGCCAATCTTTAAAAAAAGGGTCGAATTTTAGAAAGATTACATTTTTTAAAACATTACGGTAATTAAAAAAAACTGTTGCATTTTCGCCCAAGAAAAATGAAAATTGTACTGAAAATTGGAATTTTTAAATTTAATAAAAAAAATTTTTAAATAAGATTTGTATTTTCCTCTAAAAATATTTTAATTGACTTGTTAAAGCAAAAACACGATATTTAAACAGTAAGTAAATTTTCTAAGAAATTGTAGAATTTTCAACAAAAAAAGTTTCATTTTTATCCAAGAAAGATGCAATATTTTTACTAAAAAAGATGAACTTTTAAATCAAAAAGACAAATTTTCAAAAGAAATACTTTTTATCCTAAAAAGATTTCAGTTGACTCCGCTGCAAAAAAAAAATTTAAGGAAAACGCATGGATATTTAAATAAAAAAGATCAATTTTCTACCAAAAATTGATAAGTTAAGTTTCTAGTTTAAAAAATTAATGTTCATTCTAAAAAACTTATTTTAAACTAAAATAACGGGATATTTAATTGTAATAGTTACAGGTTTAATTAAAAAATATGAACATTTTAATTTAATTATTTAATAAAACTTATGAAATTTTAGGCTTTATTAAATAATTAATTTTTATCCATGAAAAAGGAAGTTTTCAACAAAACAGTTAAATTTTTAACCAAAGTAATGTATCCTTGATAAAAAAATAAATTCTCAACAAAGAGTATAATATTTGATATTTCTACTAAATAAATTATAATTTTCGATAAAAAAAAGTAAGAAAGACGAATTTTTAAAATATATTAAATCTACAAAACAAAAATATTGCATTTTCTATAAAAATAATTTAATTTTTGACTAAAAAGAAGAGTTTTTAACAAAATAAGTAAATTTTCAACTGAGAAAGATAAATTTTGTAGAAAAAATGGAATAGGTAAATTTGTAATAAAAAAAAATCATAAAGAAAAGAAATATCAACACACTTGGTAAATTTTCATCTAAATAGATAAGCATTTAAAATATTTAAAATATTAATATTTTATAAGAAAAAATAGAATAGTTTAATTTTAAGTTAGAGAAATAAGACTTTAAGCAGACGAAATAAATTGTCAACGAAATAGTTTAATTTGCAATTAAAATAAACTGATTTTCAAGCAAAGAAATTAAATTTTAAGCTAAAATAATAATTTTATAAAAAAAAGGATAATTTGTAACAAAATAAATGAATTTTCATCAAAATATTTTAATTGCTAATGGAGTTTTCGATCTATTAGTTTAATTTTCAACTAAAAAGGTTAACTTTATACAAAAAAAATACAATTTAAAAAAAAATTTAATAAACATTCATCTGTTTTAAAAGCAATTTAACATCTTTTGGTTAACTAACGGAACTAGTTGGTAGAGAATTGATCAATTTTGTTGAAAAGTCAACCTTTTTGGTTAAAAATTCATCTTTTTGAATTGAAAATTTAACTTCTTTCGTAAAAACTTATTTCTTGTGTAAAAATTTATATTTTGATTGTAGAAGGTAAAGTTAAATCTTTTTTAAATTCTCATCATTTATGATTGAGAAAGTATTAGAATTGTCGGAAATTTGACACCACCATGTTTCAACGGAT
>JAAAKG020145375.1:0-10904 GCA_010014905.2 Druon quercuslanigerum | reverse complement strand
GTGTAAAATATATTGGCAAATTTAAGACTATCGTAAAATAAAACCTACAAATTCTTACGTTCTATCAGGACGTAACAATAGACTTTCCAATTCTTTTTTTTAATACCCTGTCATCTTTTTTCGGTGAGTTATCGTAGGTCAAAGCCAGCAGTGATTTTTAATAGCTACTTTATTTTGTTGTACAAAGTAAGTTCAAATATTCCTTCTATAAAAAAAGGCCAGAAAAAAATTATTTGATTGAATGAAACACGTTTAATTTAAAAAAATAAAAAACATAAGTTTCCTCTAAAAAACCTATATTTCTACTGCAACTTAATAATTTAGTATTGCGTTACAAAAATATGATTTTTGAAAATATATTGTTGGAAAAAAGTATTTTCTTGACTAAGAAGATGGTCTCTTTTTTGTTAAAACAATCAAAAATTTGAGTTTTTTCTTCAAAAATTAACTTCTTTGATAAAAAATAACTTTTTTGTTAAAAATGCATCTGTTTAGATTGCAAATTAATTTTTTTTTATTGAAAATTTGAGTATTTTCTTGAAAATTCATTTTTATATGTTAATATCGTATGATTCGATTTCAAATTGAAATTATTTTTGGTTACGCTATCAACAATTATACTTTTTTTAAATTTTATCTTTTTATGGTGAAAATTACACTTTTTTATGCGAAAGTCATAGTTTGAACTTCAACATTTGTACATTTAGTAAAAAAAACTGTATTGCAAAAAATGTGCATTTTAGAATCGAGAATGAAAATGAAGAAAATTCAACTATTTGGTCGAAAGTCAAACTACTTTATCCAAAATCTATTTATTACGTTGAAAATTTTTAATTTAGGTTAAAATTTAATTCTTTGTTTCAAATTTCAACTAATTGGGTAAAAATTCATGTGGGTTGCTGAAAATTCGTCGGTTTTAATAGAAAGTCCATTTCGTTTGTGAAAAATGCAACTTGTTGGTTGAAAATTAACCCGTTTGATTTTCGGATTGAAGTATTTTGTTCAAAATTCATAGGTTAAAATCGTATGATTCAATTTCAAATTGAAATTATTTTTGGTTAAGCTATCAACAATTACACTTTTTTTACATTTTATCTTCTTAGGGTAAAAATTATACTTTTTTATGCAAAAGTCGTAGTTTAAACTTCAAAATTTAAATATTCAGTAGAAAAATAAACTGTTTCGTGAAATATTTGCATTTTAGAATCGAAAATGAAACTAAAGAATATTTAACTATTTGGTCGAAAGTCAAACTGCTTTATCCAAAATCTATTTATTGCGTTGAAAATTCTTAATTTTGGCTACAAATTTATTTCTTTATTTCGAAATTCAACCGAATAGATAAAAATTCATGTAGTTTGATGAAAATTCGTCGTTTTTAATAGAAAATCTATTTCCTCCAAATATAAATTCATACTTTTTTTGTTCATGATTCATCTTTTAGGTAGAAAATTTTATTCCTTGGTTGAAAGTTAAACTACTTTCTTAAATATTTAACTTTCTGGTAACAAATTAATATTTTTTAGTTGAAAATTCACCTTTTTGGTTGGTAACCTTAAACTGATTTGTTAAAAATTATTTTTCCTTCTTTATAAACTATTTTTTGAAATAAAAATTTCACTTCTTTGTAGAAATTTTTTTTTTCGTTTTTAATCAAAAATCCATTTTTTTCTTAAAATTGTGACTGTTTGATTGCAGATTAACCTTTTTTATTTGTGAATTTAAGTATTTTTTGCAAAATTCAAATGTCTTTTAATTTTTAATTCAAACAGTTTTTCGTTGAACTATCAACTGATACATTTTTTGTGTTGGATTATTTTATGGAAACTTTTTATTTTTGGCTTCCAAATTCAACATTTTGAAATAAAAATTTTTTCTTTGTTGCCTGGAAAAACTGCCTGAGTTGAAAAAATTTTTTTTTCTTTTAGATGTGAAATTCATCTCTTTTTGTAGAAATGTAATATACTCGGGTTAAAATAACAACTTTTTGGTTGAAAGTAAATCTGCCTTGTTTGAGGAACCAACCAGCCTGTGGAAAATCCGTCTTTGTTGGATTTGGAAAATTGAGACGATATGCTTTAGTTTATAAAATACTAAGTAAAGATATAAATATCTCAAAAATACTGTTAATATTTCTGTTTCTTGATATTTTTATCTACAAAAGAAAAACTAAGATAAGTGTCAATCGGCTCTACCAACATCCGTCGTTTCTTATTCCCAGAGCCGATAAAATATTTACTTTATGCAAGGCACGATTTATATGCTTACACCGATCGTGCTTTCAAGAGACTCGTATACAGCAGTGTCCTATCACATGCTGATATAAAATAAAAATTGAGACGAGACCACAAAGTTCATACTGTATTCAGAAACGGGAGAGAAATTTTATATAAAGCTCATAAAATTGGTCTTACATGCATTTTATAACATAATAATTTATACAGTTATGAACCCGCCTCCAACGTTATGAACGTATAGAAATGTAAATATTTGATATGATTCTAAAAGTGTTTCTTCGTTATTTTCATAATTTTATTCGAATACAATCATCTTAAATGTAACTAACTAGTAGTCAAAAGTTGACACTATCAATATTTATATGGTTTACCCTAAATCAGCATGATAAACTTTTATACTAATTTAAATGAAAACATACTAAATGGCAAAAAAGGTAATATTGCATACAACTGTTTTTCAAATTTCTTTGAATTTTAAAAAATTTTGTTAGATCAAGACTAAGAATTTTATTAAAAATTATTTATTTCTAAAATTATAAAAATATTCTGGAATGTTCTGAAATATCCTAAAGTATTCTAAGATGGTATAGAATATTATAACATGGTGTACACACTCGAATAGAGGAAAAATTTGACGTTTTTTATCTGGTTCCAGAAAATGTTTCACAGGCATGGGAATTCGAAAATTCGAAATCAAATGTTAAAAATAAAAAATGTCCTTCTTCTGTTTCGAAGGAAAAATTAAGAATAAAAACTTTCCAGCTTCAACTTAAAAAAATGAAAAAAATAAAAAATGGGTTCTTTCCATTTAGAAGAGAAAATATAACCGAAAATCCTTATCTTCAAAAGCAATAAAAATTTTTGAAATAAAACAATTTCCTCTTTCGATTCAGAACAAATTGAAAGCACAAAGTGGCATCGTCCAACACAAGAAAAATGTTTAAAAAAGAGCATCTTTCAATTAAAAATAACAAAAGTTAAAAATAACAACAAGTTTCCTCTTGCAGCTTAGAAAAACATTAAAAACTCCTATTTCCTCTTTTCCTATTCAATGAGACTGATAAAGAAATGTGTCTCATCTAATACAAAAAACATAAAAGTCGAAATTTCCCCCTCACAAACGAACAAAACTGTTAAAAATAAATAATGGCCTTTTAATAATTAAAAAAAATCTTTCCTCTTCAACTAAAAAAAAATCCTCTAAAATAAAACTGGCATCCTACAATCCTACAATCCTACAATCAAGAAAAAATGCTTAAAATAAAAAGGTGGCATCTTTAATTGAGCAGGAAGAACTAATATTTTACCCTTAAGACAAGATCAGAAGAAATTGAAAACCAAAATTTCGTAAATTGACAACAATAATTTGACGATTGCGAATTCTCTTTTGTCAAAGCTTATCACGTAGATCGTGCTTTGCACTCAATTTTCTCCCTTAAATTGTATATTATTACAATTTATAATATGCATTGGTATTGAAACTGACGTACTTTCATTAACTCGTTTTTATAATGAAATTTGTAATTAAATTTTATAATTTTATTATTATTATTTATTATTATTTATTATTTTAATTGTTTTTTATTCAAACATTTACTTTTAATTGTGCAGATACAATTTAGGGGAACAATTTTGTTTAAAGAAAAGTTATGGTAACTTGCATCGTTTTTCAAATCAGTTAATTTTTGTTTGTGTTTAATGTGTTCTATTAAAACATGATAAGGATAAATGTATGGCTCTTTTTTGGTAAACAACAATCGTCTAATTTTTTTTTTTTTTTTAGCTTGTATCGTTTGTCCGGAATTAAAATTTTTTTAAATGTTGTTTTCTGCAAGTAAAGGAAGGTCTATGCGTCCTATTAAAAAATTATTATTAACAAATTTGTAGATCCTAAAGAGACCGATTTTTTTATTTCTATTTTGTTGTGCAAACAAAATTTGAATATTTGATTTTCAAAAATATTCACAAAATTTTTTACGATAACCTTCTAGATTGTTCAAATAGCGAAATTTCTCTTCTTTCGTTATAAATATACATAATTTATCAAGAGAAACCAATTTTCCTCTTCCAATCCAGAAGAAATTGAAATTCAACATTTCCTCTTTTCCAACTCAATAAAATCAATAAAGATAAAAAATGTACCTCTTCCAGTTCAGTAAAAATTTTACGTTGAAATTTCCTCCTTCAAACTCAATGTAAATGTTAAAAGAAAATGATTACGCTCTCTAAATTCGAAGAAAAGATTGATGATAAAAAATAAAAGTAAATTAGAAACAAATTCAAAGTAAAAATACCTACTACTATATGAAAATCTTAAAAATTACATTTACATTTTAGAAGAAAACGACAACCAAAATTTCCTCTTTTCCAACTGGTAATTTTTCCAACAAAGAAAAAAGGACTAAGAATTCGTCCCTTACCGCTATACAAAAACCTTTCTAACAAAAATATGTCCCCCTTCCAGAAGCCGAAGATATTAAAAACTAAAATTTTCACGTTTGCGACTTCGAATTCTTCTAATTTAAAAGAAAGCGAAAGTCAAAACTTTCTCCCATCCAATTAAGCAAAAAACCACAAAAATCCATAAAAATCCACACATTGACCTTCGAATGACCTTCCAAGTTGGCCTCAAGGTCAAGGTGATCAAGGTCGTTAGTCCCAAATTCACCCCAGCTTTGTGTTGCCCAAACGTGTTAAAAAAAATCAAACAAAAAAATAATGTCCTGCATAATTTTTGAAATTTGACCTCGATTTAACGTATAGTTCACCTCCTGAAAATTGACTCTAACTATCATTACTATACATAATACATAACTATATATAATACATAACTATCATATCGGACATAAAATTTCCCGTTCTTTTAAACTCTAATATCAAAACTGGGGGTTCCCATTTTAGAAAATCAATGTGACCTTCAAATAACCTTGAAAATTTATCTCAAGGTCCAAAACAATTTTTTTCTATGCCGCCTATTTCCGAATTTTTTGAGATGAATATATTAAAATGGCCCATTCTGTATATGCGTGATATGTATATATTGGGCCCGTGGTTCCCAAAGCTCGAGGGTGGCTGGTGCATGAGAATTTTTTCGTTTTTACTCCTTTGAAACAAAAACAAACAAAAAGCAAAAGAAGCTACTACCTACCTACTACTACTTGTTTACTTTGAAATAGATTCAGTATCGCTTTTAATTTTCAAAAACTGCATTTTAAAATTCTTTAAATTGAAAATGTACGATTGAAAACGAAGATCTAATATGAAAAATTTGTAAAGTTAAAGATACACAATTGAAACCTAACTTTTTTCAAATTGCATTATATATGATTTCCATATTTTTGATGATTGAATAGATTTTTCTTCAAAGAAATTTGTACCATTCCCAGTTAAACATTTATTAATTTTCATTTATCGCTTATGGTCAGTCTAAAAAGTTCCCGGTCATTTAATATATATATATATATTGTATTATATTAAAATATTATATGTATAGATATTTTATGTATACATATTCTAGAAAAATTATACAATTAACTATCTAGAATATATTTTTACATCTTCTGGGATTTTTTTTTCTTTAAAAACGAAACATACTTTTAAAAAACTTTGTAATATCTGTCAACTAGGTGCATGAAATATCGGTTTAAAGAGTGCAATAAAAGTCTCAGCTTGTTTATAACCTTTTTATGACAACACGTAACATTCAGATATTGCAGAAATGTTAAATGCAAAATTTGTAATTTACTGCCTTCCATAAAAGTAAAACAATCATGTCTACTGTGTTTATTGAAAAAGAAAGATAAAACCGAGTACTTTTTTAAACGATTTTGCCAAGCTCAACTAGGTCAAGTAATTTGAAATTGCTAGAACCATAAAAGAGAAAATAGTACTTTTTACTGCTTTGTAAAGAAGAAAATGGCATGTATGTTATAATCTTGTTCTCAAGAATATTATGAGAGTGAATGAAAAACTTAATTTGTAAAATTCCTCGATTCAAAGATCAGAATTTGAATCTCATAATATTTTCAACATTGGATTTCTGTCCAAATGTAATAAAATAAAAAAATTTCACATTGAAATTTATCTATCTTTTTCAAACAAAAAAAAATACTCAGAAAATATTATTTTTAAACTAAATAGTTACATTTATAACAAAATAATTAAATTTTTATCAACACAGATGAATTTTTAACCGAATTATTAATCTTTACTTGAAAAGATAAATTTTTTACTAAATACTTGAATTTAAAAAATATATATTAACTTTAAACAAAAAAAGTTGCATTTTCAACAAAATAATTGCATTTTTAAGTTGAATTTTCAACAAAAAATATAAACTTCCAATTTAAAAGGACGAACTTTTATGTTCAAATAATAAAATTTTTAAGAAAATAATTAATATTTTAGCCAAAAAATATATTTTTACCAGAAAGTACAAATTGTATGCAAACTACATGAATTGTCAAACAGATTGTCAAATTTTCAAAAAAAAAAGATTAATTTCAAGCTAAAACGGAAAGTAACATTTTCAGTAAAAAAACCATTATTTTTCAACAAAAAAGCACATTTTCAACTAAACAGTCCAATTTTTCAACCAATTAGACGAATTTCAACAAATCCAGATTTTTTGTAAAGCAGTTGAATTTTTAACCAAAAAATAAAAAATTTCCAGGAAAAAATTTTATATTGAACTGGCCATTTATATTGTTAACCACTAAATGCGTTTTCACTGTTTTTTTAGTTATACAAATATTGAAGTTAGGTAATGAAAATACTAATGGGAGTTCACAAATTTCAAAAATTTTGTCACTATCATAAAGAATATAAATTATATTAATAATATAACAATATAAAAATTTCAAATAAGCTAAAAGTTTGTCAATAGTTGAATTTAAATTGGAATTAAAACCTGAGAATTGAAATCAAGAAAATGAGCATTGCCAATTTGTTTTTAAATTGACATAATTATAATTTTTATAAGATTTTTGAGATGACCATGAAAGATTTATTTTATCTTATAGGTTTTTACAAAATATTAGGAGAGCTTCTAGTCTTTTAAAAATATTTTTTGGACACTTAGAAGTTTTGAACAAATGAAGAAATATTTTATAAATTTCCGGAAATTATTACAAATTTTTAAATATTTCTAATCTATTCAACACGCCTTACATTTGTATGGTTTTATCTGAATCGAAATTTTTAAAAATCATTTAAAACGTAAAAAATAGCCTAATAATCTTCTAAAATTTCCCAGAAATTTTAAGGAAATTTGTTTATTCGCTTGAAACTTTTAGCAATCCTTTTAAAGCTTCGAAAGTATATTTTTAAAATTTTAGGAAATTATGTGATATTTTTTAAAAACTTCTTTATTTTTCTTTTCAGGTTCATTTTAGAAATGAAAAAATCATTTAAAATGTTCACACAAATCTTAAGAAAATTTTTTTAAAATTAATTAATTAATTAATTCTGAAAAATTAAATAATTGCCTCAAAATATTTAAGATTCTTCTTTGAAAATTCAAAAAAATTACTCAAATTTTTTCTAAAATGATATAATATAGCAAAATTTTTAAATTATGCTTTAAAATCCTTTGCATTATTTTCTTTTAACTTTAGACAATAATTAACAATTTTTTGTAATTTTTTTTCAATTTTCTCTTAGAATTAATTACAAAAAATGTATTAGTAGTTTCTCCATCAATCTTAAGAACATAATTTATTTCCTCTGCAAAATTCAGTTTGCCTTCAAATTTTTTAAATCCTGAAAAATAAAAAAAAAATTCTCAAAGCCATCTATATTTTTCACACATTTTAAAATCTTTAAAACTAAAAATTATTCTTTTTAAATAAAAATTAAATAATTTCAAAATTTGTCTATCAATCTTGAGAAAAAATGTAATCTCATCAAATCTTTCATTAATTTTAAAAAGCTTCTAATCGTAATTGTAATTGTAATTGTAAGAAAATTAAAAAATCATAGTGTTTTAGTAATGTTAAGAACATAATTCTTTCTCATTATTGAACAATAATTTACAATTAAAATGTGTTCATCTATCAATAATGTTTAGAAGCATTTAGAAATAAATGTTATGATGAAGCAAAATTATTTATTTAGAAATTTTAATATTCGAAACTGACAACGCAGAAAATTAATTAAATAAAAATGTTATGTGATGGGGTAAAAATAGCCCCCCACCTCTTACACACACACACACACACACACACACACACACACACACACGCGCGCGCGCGCGCGCGCGCGCACACACACACACACACACACATAATAGACTGTAACGAAATATGATCCCCCTTTAATCTTACGTAACATGTGATCGCTCCCTAGTTAAATTTTTAATTTAAAAAGTTCAAGTTTCAACAAAATAGTTAAAGCTACAATCAAAAAGATGAATTTTCAATCAAAATTATGGATCTTTAACTCAAATAGTTAACTTTTTAATAATAGCAATTAATTTTCGAAATGAAAAATATTATTTTTAACAAGACAAATGAGGTTTCTACTAAAAAGACGTTAAAAAAATTAAATTAAATTCCAGATAAGTTTAAAATGCGGTTATTAAACGAAGAAATTCTTAACGTTACGGTTTTTCTGAGTTCAAACATTTTTTAAATAAAAAATAATGTTTTGAATTTGCACTATCAACAGCAGTAATACTATTTTTATTATTTTAATAGTAGAAAAACGGTTTTTTTAAAGATCTAATTTTTGGCACAACTACCTTAACAGCAACCTAAACATTTTGAAGCAGTAAAACAATCATTGGACGGAAACCTATTTGCTTCGTGCAAATACAACGATGTGTTAGGATTTAGACACGGTTCTCATTAGTCCTCGATTGTGCAAATGAGAGGTTTCATTTTTTTCAACCCGTTAACAACCACACTTGCAATTGAACAACATGCTGTATTTTAGATTCGCATGTAGCAAGCTTAGAACACTGCACAATGAATACATGGATTAGATAAAAGTAAACTAATTCCTATCTCTTAAAGTGGTTCTAAGTTATGATATATTCAATAGAAACCAAAAAAATGATAAAAATTAAAAAATATTTGATTTCCAAATTCGATCAGAAAATCATTATATATTGCTGAATTTAGTCACAATTTTTATTCCATTTAAAACTTGACATTATCAATCTAGAAAATTTAAGAATATTACATAAGAATCCCAAATAATGAAGAAAATTCAATAATATTTTACACCAGAATATTTGAGAACATATTAGAAAATTAAGGAATATTTGAGATATCCAAAATATTCTCAAGCATTTCACAATATTCGATAAGATTAAAAGAGTGTTCCAGCATATTCTCCAACATTTTTATAGAAATCTAAAAATTAAAAACGTTAAATAAAAATCCAAGCCATACTAGAAGATTCTGAAATATACAAGGATATTTCAAAAGATTTCAGGTTCCTTAGGACTTTTCGGAACATTTCAAAATGTTTCAGCGGAACGGATGAGCTGGGATGTCAGCCGACCGACTAGGGAGACTCGTAGTTTATTTGTGCTGACGCAAAGTGACAGGCCGCCCAAGTCGTGATAGTACTAGGGGTGCCTAAGCTATTTCACCGTGCGTCAGTTATTTAGAGAGAGAGAGAGAGAGAAGTTCACCTCTCTGCCGCATGGAGCGTGCGGGGCGTACGCGAACCATGTAGGGTTGCCCAGAGCTGATGTCCACCCGTGGGAGTGAGAGAGTCGAACTGTGTTTCGCAATAAGTTTGGCCTAGCCCGAGCGGTGTTCCGGTCCGGGGAGGTTGCTTAGAACTAACAGCGGATGTTCAGCCGTTAGCCCTATTGCTCAGAGCAGTATTCCAGCCCTGACCATTCTGCTCCTCCGTGGCGGAGCGCGACTTTTTAAACCTGCCATGCTGCATAAGAAATGGCCAGAGTGGGGAAGTGTCGGGTGGTGGGAGATGCGCGCGCTTGAGTTTGAATAACGGGATATGGTGTTTTGCTCTCTCTATTTTGTCTCTCTCACTTTTTAGCGTCTAATACTTTAATATCTAGAATGGTTGTCCACCAAATGGATAAACGTCGTATGCGAGAAGGAACCTCGCCCTATGCGAGTCGCATATAACAATTTTTTGTATTTTTTTCAGCCCTGGAAAATCTATTAAAATTGCTTAAAGGTTTAAAAAATACTTTAACTTCCTTGAAATCCTCTAAAATCTTGTAAAATTACTGGAAACTAGTTTAATTTGTTGAAAATGATTTAGAATAGTTAAAAATTATTACACCATTAGGCTATTTCCCTTTTGATTGATCTGGAATTCTCGTTTTATTTATTTAAATAACACGTTCACTCCGCAAAACTGCTCCTACCCAGGTTGCTGATCAATCTTTCTAGCAATCACCCCAAGTAAAGATCCTCACAAAGTCGTCATGTGAGGTTCCTCACTTGGGTATACTTCTCTAGCTTCTGTAACGTCCATGCATTTTTTCATGCAGGCTCTCGTGTTTCTATGGCTTCTTATGCCCCTTCTAACTAGGGTCTCATTTACACATTCTAACCATTCCTTCCGTGGTCTGCCTCTGGGCACACTGTCATTTACCTTGATATAACTGTTTCGTTAGTCGTCCATCCTTCATTCTCTCAACATGCCCGAACCATCTTAACCGATTTCCTTCCCATGTGTCAA
>JAAAKG020145374.1:0-10904 GCA_010014905.2 Druon quercuslanigerum | reverse complement strand
AGAAAGATAGCGGATGATTAAGGAATCAAAATACAATGAATGGTATAAGATGATAAAAAAGGAAGGTTTACCAAAGTATTTAGAGAAGGGATGGGGACAGAGAGGGTGGACCAGAATAGCAAGATTGAGATTGGGAAACGAGGTAAGAGAGGGGAGGTATTGGGAAAAGGAAGAGAACAGAAACATGGGAGCACGTATGGGACGGATGTAGAAGAGGAATGGAGGATAAAGGAAGCTGGAAAGAGAATGTGGTTAAGATTCTAGGGGAGGATGGATTAGCAGAAGAATGGATGAAGGAGTTGTAGGGTGCTAGGAGAGCGAATGAGAGTGAATGAAAGATTGCATGTGAAAAAAATGGTAAATTGGAGGACAAAAAAAGTGGAAGAATAAGGAAATGGCAGTCGCTTAGATTAGAAGCGTAAAGATTGTAAGTAATGGATATGTAATAGCATAAGTAATGGAATTTTTCGGTCATTTATAGTAATTTTACAGGTAAATATTCTAACTTACCATAAATTACCCAAAATTCAATTTTAAAGATTTTGATAAATTTCCTGTCATTTATGGTAATTTTACAGGTAAATATGGCAACTTACCCTAAATTGCCCTAAATTCAATTTAAAAGTGTCCATAAATAGAATAAAAAGTAAAGCCAATTCTTAGCCAATTTTCGACAACATTTGTATGAAAAATTAGTAAATTTTTCAAATTTTTTTATAGATAAAAGCTTTCTGAATTAAAAAAAAATTATTTTGAATTTGGAGAGTATTTTTCTATTATGATGAATAATTATTTTTGGACAAAGCAACTTCTTCAACGGACTAAACGGACTGAAATTAAAACTTTAAAAAAATACAATTTTGAAGTTTTTAATTTTTTTATAATATAACTATATTTTTATTTTTTCTACAGATTTTATTATTTAATTTAATTTCTTTTAAAGAATAAAAAGTTAGAAGGTGAGAAATGATTTTCTCCAGACTTCTGGCCGGCTGACGTCAAAATTGGAAATACCTAATTATACTGAGTTTATTTACCTTTATTGGCCTTAAAATAAAGTTGATTCAATATTGATAGCTTTCACTCCAACATTGTGTCATTAAAAATGTTTCTTATTTGTGAAATATTTGATTTCGAAGAATATAAAATCTGCGCAACTATTATTACGAAATTATTATAATAATTATTTTACAATTTTTTTCATCAATACACATTTAAAAAATAATTATTTTTCCATTCAAAATTATATTATAATTGAACGAAATTGAACATAAAATTTCCAGATAACAAATTCTCTGAATCGAAAAATTTCTGATTATGAGAATTTTCTAAAAATAAAATTCTAAAACTCGCGAATAATAAAATTTCTGACACTTTGAAATTCCTGAATTGGCGTCGCTACTTTAAATTCTGTGAAATATTTAAGAAATCTTTATGAAATCTGTTCTTTATTAATTTAAATCAAAATCTTTGGAATTACTCTGCAATCCTTTAAAAAGTTTTAAAACTTCGCAAAAAATTAAAATTTCTTTAAATTTCCGGAAGTGTATGGAAATTGTCAGGAAATTATGGTCATTTTACCAGTAAATATGTTAACTTATCATAAATTACCCAAAATAAATTTTTTAACAATTTTATAAATTTCCGATAAATTATGGTAATTTTAAGGTGAATATGGTAACTTACCGTAAATTACCAAAAATTTAATTTTATATCTGTTTTTAATTTCTGAAAATGTATGAAATTTCTTCGTAATTTATGATAATATTACAAGTAAACAATGATAAATTTCTATAAATTTCCCAAATTTCAATTTAAAAATGTTTGTAAAATATCCGGGAATTTTTTATCAATAATGTTCATTTTACAGTTAAATATGATAACTTACCATAATATACCAAAAATTTTGATAAATTTCAGAAAATTTATGACATTTTTTAGTAATTTATGATAATATTACGGGTATTTTATGATAAATTACAGGTAATTTATGATGAATTACCATAAATTGCCCAAATTTTGTTTTAAAAATGTCTATAAATTTCCCAATAATTATGGTAATTTTAAGGTAAATTATGGTAATTTCAAGGTAAATTACCCAAAATTGAATTTTATGCATTTTTTAATTTCAGAAACTTTATGAAAATTTTTCGTACTTTATGCAAGTATTACAGGTAATTTATAAAAAATGTCTGTAAATTGCCCAAATTTCAATTTCAAAATGTTTATAAATTTCCGAAAATTTATGGAAATTTTCGGTCATTAATGGTAATTTTACAGATAAATATGGTAAATTAACATAATATACGCCAAATTAAATGTGAAAGATTTTAATAAATTTCAGAAAATTTATGAAATTTTGTTGGTAGTTTATGATAATATTACAGGTAATTTAATATAAATTTCCATAATTTGCCCAAATTTCAATGTAAAAATGTTTATAAATTTCCTGAAATCTTTGGTTATTCATGAGAATTTTACAGATAAATATGGTAACTTACCATAAATTATCCAAATCGCTTTGAAAGATTTTGATGAATTTGCAGAAATTTATTAAATTTTTTGGCAATTTGTGGCAACTAACGATAAATTGACTGAAATTCAATTTAAAAATGTTTATAAATTTCCGAAAATGTGTGGAAATTCTCGGTCATTACTGGTAATTTTACAGGTAAAAATGGTAACTTACCATAATATACCCAACATTAATTTTTTCAGATTTTGAAACATTTCAGAAAATTTATTAAATTTTGTTGGTAGTTTATGGTAATATTACAGGTAATTTATGATAATTTACCTTAAATTGCCACAAATTCAATTAAAATTGTCTATAAATTTCCGGTAAATCATGGTAATTTTAAGGTGCATATGGTAACTTACCGCAAATTACCCAAAATTGAATTTCAAACATTTTTATAAATTTCAGAAAATTCATGAAATTTTTTATTAATTTATAATAATCTTCAGGTTATTTATGATTAATTACCATAAATTTCCAAACATTAAAATCAAAATTTTCTATACATTTCCGGAAATGTATGGACGTTTTCGGATAATTATGGTAATTTTACAGATAAATACGTTAACTTACCATCAATTACCCAAAATTCACTTTTAACCATTTTTATAAATTTCCGGCAATTGATGAAATTTTTTGGTAATTTATGTTACATTAACATGAATGTAATAAAATTCAATTTAAAAATGTTTATGAAATTTCGGAAATTTTCGGTCATTTATTTTAATTTTACTGGTAAATATGGTAACTTACCATAAATTGCCCAAAATTCAATAAATTCCCGGAAATATATGAATTTTTTTTGGTAGTTTACGGTAATATTAAAGGCAATTTATGATAACATACTATAAATTGCCCAAAACTCAATTTAAAAACTGTCTATAAATTTCCGGTAAATTATGGTAATTTTAAGGTGAATATCGTAACTTAACTCAAATTACCTAAAATTTAATTTCAAACATTTTTATTAATTTCAGAAACGGTATGAAATTTGTTTGATAATTTATGATAATATTACAGGTAATTCATGATAAATTACCATAAATTGCCCAAAATTAAAATCAAAAGTTTCTATAAATTTCCGGAAATGTATAAACATTTTTGGATAATTATGGTAATTTTACAGGTTACTCCAAAAAAAAAAAATAATTTCTTCATATGAACTCAAATAATAAACCTGCAAAATTTTATTGGCCTAAACTTTTTAAAATATATTGTATATAACGCCCGTATTTACGGAATTCAAATAATGCACGGAATTCATAAATTCTATTAAATTAGCGGAGTTCGTGAAATGCACGAAATTCGTGAAATTTGAGAAATTTACGTCATGTACGAAAAACAAGGAATTAACAAGATTCAAAGAATTCGTGGAATTCCCAGAATTTTAAGAATCTACGGAATTCATGGCATTTAGGGAATTTAAAGAATTTACAGAATTCACTGAATTTAAGGAGTTCACTCAATTAATTGAATTCGCAGAGTTCACGAAATTAAGGAATTTAAGAATTTCAAGAAATTAACTGAATACAAAGAATTTCCGGAACTCAAGGAGTTCATGAAATTCTAGATATTTGCGGAATTCATAGACATCAACGAATTGATGAATTTCGAGAATTCCTAAAATTCGCGGAATGCGCGGAAATGATGGAATTCATGGAATACGCAGACTTGATATATTTCACGGAATTCAAAGAGTTCATGGAATTTACGGAATTCGAGCAATTCATGAAGTTCATCTAATTCGTAAAATTCAACGAAATTTTGAAATTCATGCAATTTTGGAAGTTCTAGGCATTCATGAGATTTCATGATCTAATAAAATTTAATGAAATCTCGGAATTCACGGAATGTATGGAATTCATGGACTTCCGTTAATTCCATGAATGCCACGAATTCCGTAAATTCCATAAACTCGTCGAATTCCGTGAATTCCATTATTTGCTTGAATTTCTAGAATTCAATGAATTCCGCAATTTCCATAAATTTCATGAATTCCGCAATTTCCTTATATTCTACGAATTCCATGAATCCCTGGAATTCCTTAAAATACGTGATGACAGTAAATTCCGCGAATTTCTTAAAACCCGTCAAATTCATAAATTCTGTAAATTCCATCAATTAAGCGTTTACCGCGAATTTCCTAAATTTCATGAATTCCGTGAATTCCTTCAATTCCATGAATTTCATGAATCCCATAAATTTCTCGAATTCATATAATTCACTGAACTCCGCGAATTCCTTAATTTTCCTGAATTTATTGAATTCCGTGAATTTCTTAAATTCCATTCATTCCTAGAATTCTATAAAGTTCGTGACTTTCTTGAATTCCTTCAATTCCATGAATTCCATGAATTCCTTCAGTTCCATACATTTCGTGAATTTAATAAATTTCGTAAGATCCTAGAATTCCACGAATTCTACCAATTCCGTGCTATCTGTAAATTTCTTGAATTCCGTCAATTCCATAGATTTCGTGAATTGTTTTGTGTGAATTGCTTGAATTCCACGAATTCTGCAAATCCCATGTTTTGTGTGAATTTCTTGAATTCCAGGGATTCCGCGAATTTCATGTTTTCTGTAAATTGCTTGAATTCCATGAATTCCGCGAATTCCATGTATTGTGCGAATTTCTTGAATTCCATGAATTCTGCGAATTTCTTGAATTCCATGAATTCCGCAAATTTCTTGAATTCCATGAATTCCGCGAATTTCATGTTTTGAGTAAATTTCTTGAATTCCATGAATTCTGAAAATTCCATAAATTTGGTACATTTTTGGTGATTCCGTGATTTCAGTGAATTTAATGAATGCCATAAATGTTGCAAATTCCAATATTTTCTTGAATTCCGCGTATTCCGTGGTTTCCATGAATTTCTTGAACTCCTTTAATTCCATGAATTCCATTAATTTATTAAATTCCATAAATTCCTCAAATTCTATCAGCTTTGTGAGCTTCTTGAAATCCGGAAATTACATTAATTTCGTGAATTCCATTAATTACGTGAATTGAAGGAATTCCGTGAATTCCACGAATGTCGTGAATGCCACGAATTTTGTGAATGCCACGAATTTAGTGAATGCCATGAATTTAGTGAATGCCATGAATTCCGTGAATTCCGTGAATTTATTAATTTCATGAATTCCGCGAATTCTGTGAATTCCATTAATTCCATGAATTCCGCGAATTCTGTGAATTCCATTAATTCCATGAATTCCGTGAATTCCATGAATTCCATTAATTCCATGAATTCCGTGAATTCCATGAATTCCATTAATTCCATGAATTCCGTGAATTCCATGAATTCCGTGAATTCCATGAATTCCGTGAATTCCATGAATTCTGTGAATTTAATAAATTCTGTGAATTCCGTGAATTCCATTTATTCCATGAATTCCGTGAATTCCATGAATCACACGAATTCCGTGAATTCCATGAAATCCGTGAATGCCATGAATTCCGTGAATTTAATAAATTCCGTGAATTTAATAAATTCCGTAAATTTAATAAATTCCGTGAATTTAATAAATTCCGTAAATTTAATAAATTCCGTGAATTTAATAAATTCCGTGAATTTAATAAATTCCGTGAATTTAATAAATTCCGTGAATTTAATAAATTCCGTGAATTAATAAATTCCGTGAATTTAATAAATTCCGTGAATTTAATAAATTTCGTGAATTTAATAAATTCCGAGAATTTAATAAATTCCATGAATTTAATAAATTCCGTGAATTCCGTAAATATCATGAATTCCATGAAGTCCGTGAATGCCATGTATTCCGTGAATTCCATGAATTTCGTGAATTTAATAAATTCCGTGAATTCCATGAATTCCATGAAATCCACGAATTCCGTGAATTCCACGAATTCCGTGAATTTAATAAATTCCGTGAATTTAATAAATTCCGTGAATTCCGTGAATTCCATTAATTCCGTGAATTCCATTAATTCCCTGAATTCTGTGAATTCCATGAATTCCGTGAATTCCGTGACTTCTGTAAATATTCTGAATTCCTTGAATTCCATAGATTTCGTGAATTTCTTCATTTCCATGAAACTATGTTCTGGAAAATTCAACTTATTTTGTTGGTTTCAACTATTTTTGGTATAATTTCATTGAGAATTCGTCATTTTTGGTCAAAAATGCGACTATTTAGTTGGAATTAGAACTAAATTATCAAAAGTTCAATAATTTGTTGGTGAATCATTATTTTAGTTGAAAGCCTTTTTTTATTTCAAAATTCAATTATTTTGATAAAATTTATGTTATGTAGTTAAAAATTAATTTTTTCAGAGGAAAATTTATCTTGCACATGCTTGCTTCAACATTTATCTTTTTAAGTCGAAAATTTAAATATTTGGTTAAAAATTCTTATATTTGATCAAAAATTTGAATTTTATGGAAGAATATTTAATCTTCTTGGAGATTAATTCATCTTTTTGGTTTAAAATTGATCTATTTGGTTGAAAAGTAGTTTTTTCATAATCTAAAATTGATTTTTTTTAAACTGAAAATGTAACTTCTATTTTTGGTCAAAAATTTATCTTTTTTATAGAAATTAAACCTTGTTGGTTAAAAATTATACTATTTTGTTTAAAATTTACTTTGTTTTTATTGAAAATTAAGTTTTTTACTGAAAGTTCAATGATTCTATTTTTAGTTGAGCATTTATCTGTTTTGGGTGAAAATCCAAATATTTGTTGAAAATACGTTTTTTTTATTAGATGAATAATCTCATTATTTAAAACATTATCCTTTATGTAAAAAATTAATTTATGTGGTTGAAATTTAACTATTTTCTTAATAATTAGTTTCTTTTTTGGTTCGAAATTTATTTTACAAACTGGAAATTGAAGTATTTTAGTTTTGGTAGAAAAATTAAACTTTTTTGATAGAAATGTAATATTTTTCCTTGAAAAATTGTCTGTTTTTTAGAAAATTTAACTATTCTATTTTTTGATTTTTATAGAAAATTCATCTTTTGGGTTGCAAATTCCACTAGTTAGACAAAAATTCTCATTTTTTGTAGAAAATTCATCAATGTGATTAAAAATTAAATTCTTTGGATGAAAATTCGTTTCTTGTTAGTTGAAAATTAATTTTATTTTAACTAAAGCTGTAAATATTCCATTTTTGATTGAAAGTTTATATTTTTAGTTGAAAATTAATTAATTTTGCTAAAAAGTCAAATTTTTTGTTTAAAACTTACTTTTGTAATTGCAAATTAAACTGTTCTAGTTTTGTTATGTAAATTATCCTTTTTAGTTGAAAATTTATACACATATTTCATTGGAACTGTATCTTCTTTCGTAGAAAATTCATCTTTTGGGTTTCAAATTAAATTTTTTTGGTAAAAATTCATTTTTTTTAAATTTATTTTTTAACAGAAACTTTACCAAATCTATTGTTGGTTAAAAAAAAAATATTATGAAAAAAGTTTTGTTGTTGAAATTTAGTTTTTTTTTGGTAGAGCATTTATTTTTCTATCATTTTAACTATTTTAATTTTGGGTGAAAATTGATATTTTTCACATGAAAATTCATGTTCTTTGTTGAAAATGTGTCTTTAGAATTTACAAATTATTATATACGTATTCTTATATTTTCAACTAAACAAATTTTTTTTAAAAACAAATTAGATAAGTTTTCAAGCAAAAACTGAAATTGTAATCAAAATGATGATTTTCAAAACAAAAATTACTCTTAACCAAATATATGAGTTTTTGAATAAGAATATTATTTTGTTTACCAAAAAAGATGATTTTTTAACAAAATACATGAATTTTTAACTGAAAAAGTTTTAGAAAATTTCCGAATTGGAAAAATCCCGAATTGGAAAATTTCATAACAATAAAATTCTTAAATTGGGAAATTACGAAATAATAAAATTCCCCAATTGGAAAACTTTCAAATAAAAAACTTTTTGAGCATTTTAAAATGTTACTAAATTGCAACATTCCCAAATTAAAAAATTTCCGAGTGATAAACTTTCCGAACAGTTTATAATAATACCAAATTGAAAAATAACCTAATAATAAAACTCCCGAATTAAAAAATTGCTGAAAAATAAAATTCTCGGACGGTATATAAGATTCTGAAATGGAAAATTTTCGAAAAATAAAATTCACGTTTTAGAAAATTTCCAGATGATAAACATTCCGAACAGTTTATAATATTCTAAATTGGAAAATTCTTGAAATGGAGAACTGCCGAATTGGAAAATTCCCAGTTTGAAAAATTCCCGAATAATAAAATTCCCGAACAGTTAATAATATTACCGAATTTGAAAATTCCTGAATAAGAAAATTCCTAATTTGGAAAATTTCCAAATAATAAATATTCCGAGGAGTTTATAATTTCACTAAATTGTAAAATGCCCCAATTAAAAATTTGCCGAATTAAAAACTTTCTGAACAGTTTATAATAATATTAAATTAGAAAATTCCCTAATAATAAAACTCCTAAATTGGAAAATCTCTGAATATTAAAATTCCTGAATTATAAACTTTCCTAGTAGTTTATAATAATATTAAATTAGAAAATTCCCTGATAATAAAATTCCTGATTTGGAAAATCTCTGAAAAACAAAATTCCCGGACAATTTATAATTATCGAATTGGAAAATTTTCGAATAATTAAATTCCGGAATCGGAAAATTTCTGAATATTAAATTTCCCGAACAATTTATAATATTACCGACTTCGAAAATTCGTGATTTGGAAAATTTCCAAATAATAAACATTCCGAGGAGTTTATAATTTCACTAAATTGTAAAATGCCCCAATTGAAAAATTGCCGAATTAAAAACTTTCTGAACAGTTTATAATAATATTAAATTACAAAATTCCCTTATAATAAATTTCCTAAATTGAAAAATCTCTGAATATTAAAATTCCTAAATTATAAACTTTCCTAATAGTTTATAATAATATTAAATTAGAAAATTCCCTAATAGTAAAATTCCTGAGTTGGAAAATCTCCGAAAAACAAAATTCCCGAACTGTTTATAATATATCGAATTGGAAAATTTTCGATTATTAAAATTCCTGTATAATAAAATTCCCGAACAGTTAATAATATTACCGAATTCAAAAATTCTTGAATAAGAAAATTCCTGATTTGGAAAATTTCCAAATAATAAACATTCCAATTAGTTTATAATTTCACTAAATTGTAAAATGCCCTAATTAAAAAATTCCTGAATTAAAAACTTTCTGAACAGTTTATAATAATTTTAAATTAGAAAATTTCCTAATAATAAAATTCCTGAGTTGGAAAATATCTGAATAACAAAATTCCCGAACTTTTTATAATATATCGAATTGGAAAATTTTCGATTATTAAAATTCCGGAATCAGAAAATTCCTGAATAATAAAATATATCGAATTGGAAAATTTTCGAATAATAAAATTCCGGAATCAGAAAATTCCTGAATAATAAAATTCCCGAACAGTTAATAATATTACCGAATTCGAAAATTCTTGAATAAGAAAATTCCTGATTTGGAAAATTTCCAAATAATAAACATTCCGAGGAGTTTCTAATTTCACTAAATTGCAAAATTTTCCAATTAAAAAATTCCCGAATTATAAACTTTCTGAACAGTTTATAATAATACCAAATTAGAAAATTCCCTAATAATAAAATTCCAGAATTGGAAAATCCCTGAATAATAAAATTCCCGAACATTTTATAATATATCGAATTGGAAAATTTTTGAATAATAAAATTCCGGAATCAGAAAATTCCTGAATAATAAAATTCTCGAACAGTTAATAATATTACCCAATTCGAAAATTCCTAAATAAGAAAATTCCTGATTTGGAAAATTTTCATATAATAAACATTCTGAGGAGTTTATAATTTCACTAAATTGTAAAATTCCCCAATTAAAAAATTTCCAAATTATAAACTTTCCCAACAGTTTATAATAATACCAAATTAGAAAATTCCCTAATATTAAAATTCCTGAATTGGAAAATCTCTGAATAATAAAATTCATGAATAATAAACTTTCCGAACAGTTTATAATAATACCAAATTAGAGAATTTCCTAATAATAAAATTCCTGAATTGGAAAATCTCTGAATAATAAAATTCCCGGACATTTTATAATATATCGAATTGTAAAATTTTCGAATAATAAAATTCCTGAATCGGAAAATCCCTGAATAATAAAATTCCCAAATAATTAAATTCCAGCAGTTTATTATTATTATTATTATTATTATTATTATTATTACACCATTAAGCCGTTTCCCTTTCGGGGTAGGCGTGAATTTATAGATTGATCTGGAATTCTCGCGTTATTCATTTAAATAACACGTTCACTCCGCAACACTGCTCCGACCCAGGTTGCTGATCAATCTCTCTAGCAATCA
>JAAAKG020145373.1:0-32858 GCA_010014905.2 Druon quercuslanigerum | reverse complement strand
TGAAAAATTTAAAATGAAAATCTTAAAAAAAGTAATGTCAGGTTAAAATTATTCAAATTGGACAATTTTAATTTGAACCCGTTTTAAGGTTGAAAACTTCCTTAAAATATTTTAAAAAATGATTTAAAAAATTTGAGAGCGATCAAGAAAATGTTTACCATTGAAAATTAAATAATTTTTAATTGAACTGTTTCAAATTAAGAGCGGTTAAAATGGAATAATTTAAAAAAGAAAGCTTTAAGATTTGAACAATATTTTAAACTGAAAATCTTCAAACAAAGCACTGTCAGATTAAAATTATCAAAATTGAACAATTTTAAATTGAAGCCGTTTTAAAGTTGAAAACTTCCTCAAATATAAAAAAAATGCTTTAAAAAATATCATTTGAAAAATTGAAGTTGAATTGAAGTTTTTAAAAAAATTTTATGGTAATTTTACTTTTAAAAAAAGTTTGCAAGTGATAAAAGAAAATTTACCTTTGAAAATTAAATGATTTTTAATTGAAATGTTTCAAACTAAAAGCGTCCAAAAGGGAATAATTTAAAGAAGAAAACTTTAAGATTTGAACAATTTAAACTGAAAATCTTTAAAAAAAAAGTAATGTCAGGTTAAAATTATCCAAATTGAACAATTTTAATTTGAAGCCGTTTTAAGATTAAAGACTTCCTTAAAATATTTAAAAAAATGATTTAAAAAATTTAATTTGAAAAATTGAAGTTGAATTAAAGTATTTTTAAATTTTATGGTAATTTCAATTTAAAAAAATGTGAAAGTGATTAAAAAATTTTGAATGGAAAAATTGAAGTCGAATTAAAGTTTCCTTTTAATTTTAGGATAATTTCACTTTTAAGAAAAGTTTGAGAGTGATCAAGAAAATTTAGCTTTGAAAATTAAATAATTTTTAATTGAAATGTTTCAAACTATAAGCGTTCAAAAGTGAATACTTTAAAAAAAAAAGCTTTAAGATTTGAACAATATTTTAAACTGAAAATCTTAAAAAAATGATTTAAAAAATTTAATTTGAGAAATTGAAGTTAAATTGAAGTTTTTTTTTTAAATTTCATGGTAATTTTACTTTAAAAAAAATTTGAAATTGATTAAAAAAAATTGAAGTTGAAGTTTTTTTTATAATTTAAGGATAATTTTACTTTTAAAAAAAGTTTGAAAGTGATCAAAGAAATAAACCTTTGAAAATTAAATAATTTTTATATGAAATGTTTCAAAGTAAAAGCGTTCAAAAGGGAATAATTTAAAGAAGAAAGCTTTAAGATTTAAAGAATTTAAAACTGATAATCTTCGAAAATGAATAATTTCAGATAAAAACTTTCCAAATTGGACAATTTTAATTTGAAGCCGTTTTAAGGTTGAAAACTGCCTTAAAATATTTTAAAACACGATTAAAAAAATTTAATTAGATAAATTAAAGTTGAATTGAGTTTTTTTTTTTAATTTTCGTATAATTTAACTTTTAAGTAAAGTTTGAGAGTGATAAAGAAAAATTGTCCTTTAAAAATTAAATAATTTTTAATTGAAATGTTTCAAACTAAAAGCGTTTAAAAGGGAATAATTTCAAGAAGAAAGTTTTAAGATTTAGAGAATTTAAAACTGAAAATCTTCGAAAATGAGTAATTTTAGATTAAAACTTTCCAAATTAGAGAATTTTAATTTGAAGGCTTTGTAAAATGGCAAAATCCTGAATGAAATATGTAATATTTGCTTAATAATTAGTGGATTTTGTTTGTAAAAATGGTATTGACTTACAGCGGGCCCCCAACGAGGACCTTTTGTGACCCAACAGATTTCTGTTTTGCACATTGTACATCTGAGCCAATCACAGCCCCATTTTTTCATGAGAACAACGGCACACGTCGGACAAGGAAGAGCTTCGCCTCTGTCCACCATTTCCGCCAACATTGCAGCCGTTCTTTTAGATTCTTGGTCCGTTTCCTTTGAAAGCCTCAGTTCTTCCTGATACTGGCGACAGTTCTTGCCCACGTGTATCACCTAAAATCAAAAAGGTGCAATTACAAAAAATAATTTCATTTTTTCTAACATCTCGCGCCTCGGATTCACCACAATATTTAAACTTTTTTTCAGTGATGAGACTATTTTGCTACTAGTTCGAAATAAAATGACAAACGCTATTTTCTGATAATTTTCTGTTAAAATTTTTAACAGAATAGATACATTTTTAACTAGATGGTTCAATTTTCAACGCAAAATAATTAATTTTGTAAAAGAAAATATTTATTTTCGACAAAATACATAAATTTTCAACCAAATAGTGGAATTTTCGCCAAACAGTTCCATTTTTAACCAAAAAGATTAATTTTCTACCAGAAAAGACGAATTTTCTGCAAAATAGATAAATTTTTAATCAAATAGTTGAACTTTCTACCAAGAAATTTTTTTTATAAACAAAAAGACAAATTTATAACATTTGCCATAAAATAGTTCAATTTCTAACACAGAAGATTAATTTTTAGCTAAAATAAGATAAATTTCCAACAAAATAGTGGAATCCTCAACCAAAAAAATTCTTTGACCACCAAACCGTTCCGTTTTTAACCAAAAGATTAATTTTCCACGAGAATAGACGAATTTTCTACAAATTACATACATTTTTAAACAAACAGTTGATTTTTCTACCAAGAATATATTTTTTTTAAACAAAAAGACGCATTTATAACAAAATACATAAGTTTGTAACTGAACAGTTCAATTTTTTGAGCAAGAATATACCTTTTTTTACCGAAAAGAAATTTTTCGAAAAAATGCATATTTTTAAACAAAATACATAAATTTTCGACTAAATAGTTTAATTTTGAATACAGAAGATTAATTATTTGTACTAAAAAAGATAAATGTTGAACGAAATAGTTGAATTCTCAAACGAAATAGGTTCTTTAATCACCAAACAATTTTTTAAAAGAAAACATTTATTTTCGACAAAATACAAAATTTTTTAACCAAATAGTTGAATTTTCGATAAACAGTTTCATTTTTAAGCAAAAAGATTAATTTTCGACCAGAAAAGACGAATTTTCTGCAAAATAGATAAATTTTTAATCAAATAGTTGAATTTTTGTACCAAGAAGATTTTTTTTAAACAATAAGATAAATGTATAACAGAATACATAAATTTTCCAAAAAATAGTTCAATTTTCAACACAGAAGATTAATTTTTAGCTAAATAAAGATGAATTTCCCACAAAATATTGGAATTCTCAACCAAAAAAACAATTATTTAGCCAACAAACCGTTCCATTTTTAATAAAAAAATAGTTGAATATTTTACCCAGAATATTATTTTTTTAAACAAAAAGACGCATTTATAACAAAGTACATAAATTTGTAACTGAATAGTTCAATTTTTTGAGCAAGAATATAACTTTTGTTTACCAAAAAGAAGTTTTTCGAAAAAATGCAAAATTTTTTCACAAAATACATAAATTTTCGACTAAATAGTTTGATTTTCAATACGGAAGATTAACTTTTTTTAAATAAAAAATATGAATTTCCAACAAAATAGTGGAATCCTTAAACAAAGAAAAAATTACTTGTCCACCAAACAGTTCCATTTTTCACGAAAAGATTAATTTTCCACCAGAATATATGAATTTTCGACGAAATATATAATTTTTTAACCAAACAGTTGAATTTTCTTCCCAGAAGATTATTATATTTTTTACCGAAAAGAAAAATTTAAAAAAGATACATCAATTTTTAATTAATTTCCGCAATTTTAGAGCAGGAATATTATTTTTTTTATCGAAAAGATACTTTTTTAACATAATACATAAATTCTTCACTAAATAGTTCAATTTTCAACACAGAATATTGAATTCTTACTAAAAAAAGATGAATTTCCAACAAAATGGTAGAATCTGCAGCCAAAAACAGATTTTTTGTCCACCAAACAGTTTCATTTTCCACCAAAAATACTAATTTTCAACCGAGATTGTTTTTTTTAACAGAAAGACCAATTTTTAACCATATAGTTAAATTTTCTACCAAGAATATTATTTTTTTTAAACAAAAATAAGTATTTATAACAAATACATAAATTTGTAACCTAATAGTCCAATTTTCAAGACAGAAGATTAATTTTTTGACTAAAAAAGATGAATTTCAAACAAAATAGTGGAATCCTTAAACAAAGAAAAAATTACTTGTCCACCAAACAGTTCCATTTTTCACGAAAAGATTATTACATTTTTTACCAAAAAGACAAATTTAAAAAAGATACATCAATTTTTAATTAATATCCTCAATTTTAGAGCAGGAATATAATTGTTTGTATCGAAAAGATACATTTTGAACAAAATACATAAATTCTTAACTAAATAGTTCAATTTGTAACACAAGAGAATTAATTTTTTACTAAAAAAGATGAATTTTAAACATAATAGTAGAATCCTTAACCAACGGAAAAATTACTTGGCCACAAAACAGTTCCATTTTTCACGAAAAGATTAATTTTCCACCAGAATAGATAAATTTTCGACGAAATACATCAATTTTTAACCAAATAGTTGAATTTTCTACCCAGGAGATTATTATTTTTTTCACAAAAAAGACAAATTTAAAAAATATACATCAATTTTTAATTATCTTCCTCAATTTTAGAGCAGGAATATTTTTTTTATCGAAAAGACATATTTTTAACAAAATACATAAATTCTTCACTAAATAGTTCAATTTTCAACACAGAAAATTAATTTCCTAATAAAAAAGATGAATTACCAACAAAATAGTAGAATCTGCAGCCAAAAACCGATTTTTTGTTAACCAAACAGTTTCATTTTCCACCAAAAACCAAGATTATTTTTTTTCAAACAAAAAGACAAATTTTTAACAAAATAGTAGAATTTTTTATCAAGAATATTATTTTTTTAACAAAAAGACGCATTTATTAGATTAATTTTTTGACTAAAAAAGATGAATTTTCAGCAAAATAATAGAATCCTTAACCAAAAACAGGTTTTTTAATCCATTTTCAACCAAACGATAAATTTTCTACCAGAATAGAAAAAACGATAAATTTTTAAGCGAAGATTATTAATTTTGACCAAAATGTAGGGATTTCAAATAAAATAATTAAATTCTCAATCAAAGCAGATTATTTGTGTACCAAACTGTTCAATTTTTTAACCGAAAAGATACTTTTTTTTTATCAGAAAGAAAATATAACTAAGTAGTTCAATTTTAAACATAAAATATTAATTTTTCACTACAAAAGATGAATTTCCAACAAAAAAGTTCATTTCTCAAACAAAATACATAGATTGTCAAAAGATATTTACCAAAAAACACATTTTTAACAAAATACATAAATTTTAAACTAAATCGTTTAATTTTCAAAGAAGAAGATTAATTTCATACGAAAAAGACGAATTTCCTACAAATAAAATAAACTTTCAACTGAATAGTTTGAGCAATGGATACGATGCCAAATTACATTTTTTTGAAATTATTCTATGTTTATGTTTTTTTTTGTTTTTAAACATTTTTAACTAAGTAGTTAATTTTTTAACACACAAGATGATTTTCTACAAAAAAATAAATTTTCAAGCAAAAATAATCATATTAGAAAAAAAGGAATTTTGAATAAAATGAGGGGTTAGAAAGTAGGGGGAATGATGAGAAATTAGGGGTTAGGAATCAGGGAGGGTGAGTGTAAATGAGGATTTAGGAAGCAGACGAAGTAAGGGAAATGAGAGGAGGAAAGTAGGGAAAATGAGCAGAGGGGAAATGAACACTTAGAAAGTGAGGGATGGGAGGAAGTAAGAAAAATGAGGAAGAGGGAAGTAGTGGCAACAAGGGGTAATGAAACAGGAGGAGTAAGTAGAAATTAGGGTTTAGGAAGCAGGGGGAGTGAGGGTAAATGAGGAATTAGGGAGCAGACGAAGTAAGGGAAATGTGGGGAGGAAAGTAGGGGAAATGAGGGCAAATGAGGAGAGGGAAAATTAACACTTAGAAAGTGAGGGATGAGAGGAAGTAAGAAAAATGAGGAAGAGCGAAGTAGTAGCAACGAGGGGTAATGAAACAGGAGAATTAAGTAGAAGTTAGGGGTTAGGAAGCAGGGGCAGTGAGGGTAAATGAGGAATTAGGGAGCAGACGAAGTAAGGGGAATGAGGGGAGGAAAGTAGGGGAAATGAGGGCTTAGAAATTGGGGGGGGAGAGAGAGAGAGAGCGCAAATGAGAAGTTATGAAGTGTGGGAGTGGAGGAAGTAAAGGAAAGGGGAGGAGTGGAAATGAGGGGTTAAGATGTAGGGGAAGTGAGGTCACCCGTGGAGTGCGTAAATGAGGAGTTAGGAAACAAGGCGAGTGATGGTAAATGAGGTGTTATGAAGTAGACGAAATAAGCGAAATGAGGAGAGGAAATTAGGGGAAATGAAGACTTATAGAGTAGGGAGAGAGCACACAAATAAGGAGTTATCAATTGAGGGAGGGGAGGAAGTGAGAGAAATGGTGGAAAAGGGGAGTAGGGGAAATGAGGGGTTAAGAAGTAGAGGAAGTGAGAGCAAGGGAAAAGTGCAGTAATGGAAATGAGGTTTTAAGATGCAGGGGAAGTGAAGGCACGTGAGGAGTGGGTAAATTAGGGCTTATAAAGTAGGGAGAGGGCGCGCAAATGAGGAGTTATGAATTGAGGGAGAGAAGGAAGTAAGGGAAATGATGAAAAAGGGGAGTAGGGGGAATGAGGCATTAAGCAGTAGGGGAAGTGAGGGCTCATGAGGAGTTAGGAATCAGGGCAAGTATGTGAGAGGAGGAAATACAGGAAGAGAAGTAGGAGAAATAAAAGGTTAGGAAGTAGGGGAAGTGAGGGTAAATTAGGAGTTAGAATCAGGGGGAGTGAGGGTAAATGAGGAGTACAGCAGAGGAGTACTCAAGCAGAGGAATTAAGGGAAATTAGGGGAGGAAAATGTGAGCGGAGTAAGGGATGAGGAGTGGATAAAAGAGGAGTTAGGAAGCAGAGGGAATAGGGGGGAAATAAGGGTTTGGGAAGCATGGGGAAATGAGGGGTTAGTGACTAGGGGAAGTGAGGGTAAATGAGGTCTATGTGTCTATGTCTATTACCTGACATGTTAGACAGTTGTTCTGATGGCACACCGGGCAAAGGAAGTTGTTGACGTTATCATCGTAAATGCACCATCCAAAACAGTCTGGAGTCTTGCAATGAAATGCCGCATTCCCGGCTGCGTTTTCTGCCTGGGCGATGGACTTTGCGAGGTGCTGCTGATAAACTTTTGGCGCCACTAGCTGCATGCGAGCGTTGTATAGTTCAGTAATTTTTGCATCGTATTCAGGAATCTCGATCTGGCCGACTTACCGCCTTAATTTCGCGTTCTTGCAGCTTCGCTTCGCAGGTGTACTCCGAGTCTGTGTATGGACACTTCACTTCCGCTTCCTCACAGTACAGGATGGTGTTTGCTATGCAGGGCCTAGACAAAAAAGTGCCTTTATTCTTTCATTTGGGATTCGAACTAATTGACAAAAATATTCTCGAGTTCATCCATGGTCATCCAAAAATTACGTGCGACGATTTGGGGGTAACCCAGTTAAAATTTGGGTACAGGAACCTCGAAGAACCCTGGACATTTTTTTAACGTGAACCTGCATTTGGCGTATCCAAGATAACCTTTGAATGAACATATACAGGTAACTGCGACTCATTTTACTTCGCAAAGGTACCTGTACAGGAACCTATACTCGTTCATTCATAGGTGCCTTTGTCGGAGGATCCTGTTCATAAACCTGCACATGAAGTTGTGCAGGTAATCTTGCCGGGTTCTGTACAGGCATTCGGTGAAGGAAACTACCTAATTCTGCAAAGCAACCTGTATCCAAGATAACCTTTGAATTGTCCTGTACAGGTTCCTTTACGTAATGAATTGAGATGTGGGTTCATGTACAGGTTCTTGTTCATGATCCTATATGTGAACCTGTATTGAGACTCATCTAAGAGGAATAGCAAGTTCGATCTTCAAGGAAACGAAAGGAAAGCAACTTTATAAGCGACACAAGGTTTCGTGATGGCCTTCCTTAAGAACCTATACACGTTTCTGTACAGGTATCTGCGCCTCAATTCACATCGCAAAGAGGTTCCTTTGTCGGTGCAGGTTCCACTAGAGGATCATGTAACGTTTCCTTGGCCCATTTCATGTACAGAAACCGTCGAGATTACCTGTATAGGTTTCATGTGCAGGTTCGTTTACAGAAATATGTGCAGGATCCTTCGAGGTTCCTGGACAGGAATTTTCAGCTTGGGACACAGTTGTGGTCTAAATTTCTACCTTTGAAAGCTCGATTTTCCGTTTTTGTTGATTATTTCCCCGCCCCCAATTTGTTTTTTGAAGTTAACATGGGGGTTTAAATGGGAAAAGCTCGGTTTTCGAGAAAATGGAAAAAGTACTTGTCGTAAACTTTTTATACATTTTATTCAAGAATAATTTCCATTAAATAACTATAATTTCGAACCCCAAAAAATGAAAAAAACAGTTTTTTTTATCAAATTCATCCTAAAGACGGTATTTTTCATATATGTTTTCAACATGAGTTATTTTTAATCGATAATTGACGAGTTTACCATTATTTTTCGAATAATTTGGAATTGTTTAAACATTTATTATTAATTAAAATAATTTTTTCCTGCTGTAATTCCTGAAAAGCTATTAATTTTTAGAATACCATTCGTTTAAACAATGTAAAGTGTAAAAAGTTATTTTCTGGAATGAATGACACAATTAACAAATTTTGGAAGTCATATTTTTTCTTAAGGATATTTAGCAATTTTAAAAGCAATTTCCATTTGTTAAAACAATTTTTATTTGTTTGAACGATTTTTCTTCCTGTAAATCGTAAAAAGTTATTCTTATTTTGCAAATTTAATTAAACATTTCAAGAATTTTAAGAGTAATATTTTTTTCTTTAATATATTTTGCAATAATTTAAACAAATAATAATTATCTTAAACAAAAAATATTAACATTAAATAAATAAAAATTGTTTAAATAATTACCAAATATTCTGAAAAAATATATTGCTTTTGACATTCTATAACAGCCCTTTTATCTTATCACAAATTTATATTTATTTGTATTTATTCATGTGTTAAAAAATTAAGAATTAAAAATTATGTGCAGCAACCGTATGCGAAATATTGTACGCCGAGTTGTCGTACACATCTCTTGATTCCTAATTTCTTAACGCATGAATAAATACAAATTAATAAAAATAACTACGTTAAAAGGAAAATGGAGTGTTAAATTTTGTTTGAAGTTGTGAATAAATTTTAAAGAGAATAAATATAAACAGTTTTGTATATTATATTTTCAACAAAATAAATTCTTTTTTAACAAAAAAGATAAATCTTCAGATTGAAAAATAAATTGTCAACGAAAAATGTTCATTTTAAAACAAAAATGTTTGAATTGAACCAAAATATTGATTTTTGAAGACCAAGAAGACGAATTTGCTAAAAAAAAAAAATTAATTAAATTAAGATTAAAAAAAAAAGATAAATAACAATACATAAATTTTCAACCAAATAGTTGAATTTTCAAATAAATCAGATTAATATTCAGTCAAAAGTGGAATAATTACATTTTCAGTTAAACAAATTAATATTCCATGCAAAAAAAGACTAATTTTCAACAAAAAAGTTTAATTTTTAACCAAAGAGATGACTTTGAAACCAATACAGATTTTTCACTCTGAAAAAAAGTTCAACCCGAAAATATGAATTTTTAACAAATGTGTTAATTTTTAATCAAATAGTTGAATTTGATGCCAAAATTTTTGGGTTAAAAAATGTTTAACTAAGTAATAAATTTTTCCACAAAATAATACAATTTTCTACTAAAAATATGAATCTTCGACCCAGAAGTCTAGTTTTTTACTAAATGGGGTGAATTTTTTAATCAAAAGCGTTAATTTAAAAATTTTTTTAAATATATCATACTAGACTTTTCAAAAACAAAAATATATAAATTCATAACCAGAAATAGAATAGTTAAATTTTTAGTTTAAAAAATTCATTTAACTAGAAAAGTCGAATTTTTAACAAGATAGTGGATTTCTAATTGAAAGAAGATTAGTTAATTAAAAAAAAAATGAAATTTCTACCAAAGGAGATGAATTTTTAATTAAAAGAGATGAATTTCAAATGAGCGAATTGAATTTAAAATTAAGAAAGATTTTTTAGTCAGTAAAAAAATCACCAAAAACGAAGATAAAAAAAAAATAAAATTGTTTAGTTTTCAAAAAAATAATAAAATTTTGAACTAAAAAAATAGTACAAAAATTATAATAGTAGATTTTTCAACCAAAAGTTATTAACTTTCAAATAAAAATATTTAGATTTTTTTATTAGTTACCTTTTATTAGTTTTAAAATATTTGGTTCAGAAAACTTTAAATTTTGCTTAGAAAATAAATTGGAGGAGGGTGGTTTGAAAATTCCAGAACTCTTTGGATAATATCTTACGTAATTTGTGGATGACTCCTTAGAAATGTTACAAGTTAAACTTATTCTGGAAAAATCGCGTTGATACAGTTACTAAAGAAAAATTATTTTTCATTTAAAAAATTCTCGTATATTACAACGTTTTGTTTATAGAAAACCTGCAAAATGCGTGCAGACAATCTCTTAACGTGATTCCTTCCTTAGCTCCGTAGGTTACGAAACATATGGGACATTCAATTGGTTCTGAATTGGGGACAACATCAAAATTTTCCAAAGAAATTAATTCTTCATAGCGTTCCAATTTAACTTCCTTAATAGTTTGCCCTTTTTCTTCAACTTGTTTTAAAGGGCTTACGTTTTCCTTATCCTTTAGAAAAAATTGTAGTTATTTAGTTAATAAAAAATTCTTAGAAAATTTGAATGTGTATATTATTTATTATTAAATTTCATCATACCTTAAGAGGCACTTGATTAATTTCTGGTACCAAATTGACTTCTTGAATGTTTACTTTTTCGATTTCTTCAACGGGGTTGATCTTTTCGTTCTGAACCGGATCATCTTGATTCAGATCTGTTGAATACAAAAAATTAAATAAATAATCCAGATAAATGGTTGAGGAATAATTCTGAATGGCAGTTTAACAATAGGAATCGATTTTTTTAAACCTTTTATTGCAGTGAATAATAAAATATGACTTGTTTTTTAAAAAGTTAAACAAGATTGTAAGAAAAACAAAATTTGCTCTTTACTTTACAAAAAAAAAATAAATAAATAAATAAGTACACATTGACTGAAATGAAATACTTAATATTCCTTACTGGTTATTAAAAAGGGATTAAAGAAGCTTGCAAGAGTCTATCAATTTTGGTTAGTCCACGACTCGTCCGCACGATCTGGTCTGTGTGGACAAGTGTGTGGACGAAATATCTAAATATAATATTCATCCATCGTAAATAAAAAGATTTCTTCAATACAAGGGTACTATTATTAATTGTTGGCCTGAATTAGGTCATGGATATAGGTTTTTCCGAATAAGGAAAAGATCTAACCCTAAAACAGATATGAGGACGAGTCGTGGATCGCCCAGAATTTTTATAAACATAACTGTAAATTACCCTAAAAAGCAATAAAAATGAAAAATTCTAAGATATTATTCATTGGTCGTAAATAAGATGGATTTTTCAACACAGGGTTATTAATTAATGACTTCAAACTACCATCAACAATTATAAAATTGAAAAATTCTTAAAGATTATTCATCAATCGTAAATAAAATGTTTTTTTTCTTTCAAAGCCGTCATCACCCGAGACGCAAAAGAGAGACTGTGCGTACGATCTCTTCCTGAAACATGTATGGGTACGAGTCGTGGATCGGCAAGAATTTTTATGAGAAAAAGTGTAAACAACAATCAAGAATAATGAAATTGAAAGATTCTGAGATTTTAATTGATTTTAATGTAATTAATCGCGAACAAGATTTTTTTCAAGCCGTCATCACCGGAGATTCTGTAGGGTGAGGCTGTGCGTAGGATCTCGTCTTGAAACAGGTATAAGGACGAGTCGTGGATCGCCCGGAATTTTTGATAAAAAGAATAGTAAATAATAGTAAAAATCATAATAGTAAATGAGATTTTTTTTTCAAAACGAGGTTATTACTAATTCTTAAAAAGAAATACTTAATGGATATGGGTTTTCCGGTTAAGGTTAAGCCTAGAAGAGTAAGAATGCGTTGGTGTTGGGGGACTGCCTGCCGTCATTACCCGAGATTATCAAGGGTCAGGCTGTGCGTCAGATCTCGTCTTGAAACAGGTATGAGGATGAGTCGTGGATTGCTCGGAATTTTTGATAAAAATAATAGTAAATAATAATAAAAATAATGATAGTAAATAAGATGTTTTGTCAAAGCAAGGTTATGATTAATTCTTGAAAAGAATTACTTGATGGATATAGGTTTTCCGGTTAAGGAAAAGACTAGAAGGGTAAAAGTGCGCTGTCCGTACGATCTCGTCTTCAAACAGGTATGAGGACGAGCCGTGGATCGCCCAGAATATTTATGAAAAGAACTTTACATAACAATCAGGAATAATAAAATTGTTTTTCTTAATATTATTTATCAATCGTAAATAAAATGTTTTTTTTAAGCCGTCATCACCCAGGACGCAAAAGAGTCAGGCTGTGCGCACGATCTCGTCCTGAAACATGTATGGAGCCGAGTCGTGGATTGGCAAGAATTTTTTAGAAGAGAAGTGTAAACAACAATCAAGAATAATTAAATTGAAAAATACTGCGATATTATACATTAATCGTAAATAAGATACTTGTTTTAGTGCCGTCATCACCCGAGATTCTCAAGGGCGAGGCTGTGCGTAAGATCTCGTCTTGAAACAGGTATGAGGATGAGTCGTGGATCGCCCGGAATTTTTGATAAAAATAATAGTAAATAACAGTAAAAACCATAATAGTAAGTAAGATGTTTTTTCAAAACAAGGTTATTATTAATTCTTGAGAAGAATTAATGCATATAGGTTTTCCGATTAAGGAAAAGCCTAGAATGGTAAGAGTGCGTTGGTGTTGGGTGACTGTCTGCCGTCATCACCCGAGATTAGCAAGGGTCAGACTGTGCGTTCGATCTCGTCCTGAAACAGGTATGAGGACGAGTCGTGGATCGCCCAGAATTTTTATGAAAAGAACTGTAAACAACCATCAAAAATAATAAAATTGAAAAATTCTTAAGTATTATTCATTAATCGTAAATAAAATGTTTTTTTTTCAAAGCCGTTATCACCCGAGATGCACAGGAGTCAGACTGTGCTCACGGCCTGGCTGTAGATCGCCCGGAATTTTTGATAAAAATAATAGTAAATAATAATAAAAATAATGATAGTAAATAAGATGTTTTGTCAAAGCAAGGTTATGATTAATTCTTGAAAAGAATTACTTGATGGATATAGGTTTTCCGGTTAAGGAAAAGACTAGAAGGGTAAAAGTGCGCTGTCCGTACGATCTCGTCTTCAAACAGGTATGAGGACGAGCCGTGGATCGCCCAGAATATTTATGAAAAGAACTTTACATAACAATCAGGAATAATAAAATTGTTTTTCTTAATATTATTTATCAATCGTAAATAAAATGTTTTTTTTAAGCCGTCATCACCCAGGACGCAAAAGAGTCAGGCTGTGCGCACGATCTCGTCCTGAAACATGTATGGAGCCGAGTCGTGGATTGGCAAGAATTTTTTAGAAGAGAAGTGTAAACAACAATCAAGAATAATTAAATTGAAAAATACTGCGATATTATACATTAATCGTAAATAAGATACTTGTTTTAGTGCCGTCATCACCCGAGATTCTCAAGGGCGAGGCTGTGCGTAAGATCTCGTCTTGAAACAGGTATGAGGATGAGTCGTGGATCGCCCGGAATTTTTGATAAAAATAATAGTAAATAACAGTAAAAACCATAATAGTAAGTAAGATGTTTTTTCAAAACAAGGTTATTATTAATTCTTGAGAAGAATTAATGCATATAGGTTTTCCGATTAAGGAAAAGCCTAGAATGGTAAGAGTGCGTTGGTGTTGGGTGACTGTCTGCCGTCATCACCCGAGATTAGCAAGGGTCAGACTGTGCGTTCGATCTCGTCCTGAAACAGGTATGAGGACGAGTCGTGGATCGCCCAGAATTTTTATGAAAAGAACTGTAAACAACCATCAAAAATAATAAAATTGAAAAATTCTTAAGTATTATTCATTAATCGTAAATAAAATGTTTTTTTTCAAAGCCGTTATTACCCGAGATGCACAGGAGTCAGACTGTGCTCACGGCCTGGCTGTAGATCGCCCGGAATTTTTATAAATGCAACTGTAAATTACAATAAAAAATAATAAAATTGATAAATTCTAAGATTGATAGTAAATAAGACGTTTTTTCAAAAAAGGTATTTATTAATTCTTGAAAAGAAGTACTTAATGGATATAGGTTTTCCGCTTAAGGAAAATACTGGAAGAGTACGAGTGCGCCGGTGGTGGGGGACTGCCTGCCATCATCACCCGAGATTCTCAAGGGTCAGGCTGTACGTACGATCTCGTCTTGAAACAGGTATGAGGACGAGTCGTGGATCGCCCAGAATTGTTATGAAAATAATTTTAAGTTGCTATCAAGAATTATAAATTTGAAAACTTCTTAAATATTATTTATCTGTCGTAAATAAAATGTTTTTTAAAGCTGTTATCATCCGAGACGCATAAGGGTCAAAACTGTGCGTACGATCTCGTTCTGAAACAGGTATGAGGACGAGTCGTGTATCGTCCAGAGTTTTTGTGAAAAAAACTGTAAAAAGGGTGGCCGCCGGACTGGGAAACCGTTTTTTAAATAATTAGTTTAATGTTTATTTTTTTAAATTATATCATTCAGTTTAGGTTGCGAAATTCAAAAATCTTTCAATAAAAAATGTTTCTATTTTATGTTTTAATTTTTAAGCATTTTTAACATTTTTAAACGCAGTTTTAGACTTAAACAACTAATAAAGAAAAGCGTTTAAAACCGAAGACTGTGGATTAAAGCATTTTTAGTTGATGAACTGTGATTATAAATTAATGAATGATTTTTAAAATTGAACTGTACTTTAAGATATAGAAAGTGAATAATAACTGCTTTTACAAGACGATTCGAATCAGTTTCAATATGAAAATTTTACTAGTTAAGCAAATGTAAATACTCGATTAAAACTTTATAAATTTAAATATTATTATTTTATTAAATATTATTTAAGTCTAAAATTATCCATTTTTAAAGCATTCAATTTAAAATTTTTTAATTAAGAAAAGGAAAAATTACTTAAAATTTAGAAATATCTACACTTTAAACGTCAATAACAATTGAAAGCCTATTATTCTTAGCAAAAATTCGAGTAAGTTAAAAAAATATTTAAAAGTTTTGAAATAATTGAAAATTAATTTGAAATTCGAAATGATTTCAAATAATTGTAAAGAAGCGACCTCATTCAGAATGAATGATAGATATCGGTAGATTACCGACAAAAAATTGAGAAGCTTTTTAAGAATTTTGAGTTCCTAGGAAAAATTCACAAAATTATCAAAAATGAATGTGGAAGATTTTAAGAAAATTTCTTTAATTTGGCAGGATTTGAAAACAAATTTTAGGATAAATTACAATAATTTTAAAAGATGTTTAGAAATTTTGAAAAAATTAAAAAAATAATTTTAAATTTGAAAAAATGCATAATCAATTCAAGGAGTGTTTTCAGTTTTTAAAAAGATTTTAATTGGTTCAATTCTTAATATTTCTAGCTTAAGATTGCCGAAAATGATATAATTTTGAAAAATTTTTAATTCCTCAATCAGCCGGAATTGGCATAAATATCAAAATATTGAATGATTTAAAAAATTTAAAGGAATTTTCACGGTATTCATAAATTTTGAAGGATTAAAATTTTTTTACCATGTTTTGAAGGACTCGTAAGGTTAAAGAAATTAAAAGACTCTATAAGTATATAAGAAATTTTAAAATATTTGAAGGGATTTAAAACAAAATCGGAGAGATTTTAGTGCATTTCCTAAATTTTATTTTTGAAGGCTTTTTTAAAGATATTTTACGAGATTTTACTCAATATTTTTTAAACAAGTTTTTTAAAAGTCGTCACATCTATAGTTTTTCGAATTTTTTGATAAAATTGGGAGACAGTACTCTATAACGTATCCTTAGGATGATGATAGGAGCGAAAATTTCATATAATTATTTATAACATAAATAAAAAATTGTTCTCTAGGCCACTCTAGGCGAACTCAATTCCTTAGAATCTTCGATCACTTCGTTTATCGAGCGAAGTTTGAGTAAATATAAACTTCCTGTGAAGAAGTTGTTTAGAAAACTATAAGGAAGTTTTCTGTGAAAACATTTTTCAAAAAACTAAATAAGTAAATAATTGTGAATGTAAAACTTGAAGCGCGCGACCTACATTTGAGTCCGCCTGTATGCCAGTCGCCTACAAGAGTTCGGTTCGCGCGCTCCAAGTTTTTCATTCGTAGTTTCTTACTTATTCAGTTTTTAGAAAAAGAGTTTTCACATAAAACTTTCTTATAGTTTTCTGAAAAAACTTCTACACAGGAAGTTTCCATTTGCTCGAGCTTCGCTCGATAAACGAAGCGGATGATGATTATGAGAAATTAAATTCGCAGTGACCTAGAAAACAGTTTTTGAGATTGTTATAAATAATCATATGAACTTTTCACTCATATCATCATTCTACGGATACCAAACATAAAAAATTGCAAAAACTGTAGATGTGACGACGAGCGAGAGACCAAAAATTAATTACAAATTGTCTTCAGAAAAAAGCATCATTATCATGGTTATTTCGAAAACTATAACAGATACAACTTTTTCGCCAGAGGAAAAAATATGCGCCATCTAATTTTTTTATCAAGAATGCATTCTTCAAAAATCAAATTTTCAAATTTCGATTTTTAGTTGCTAGGGCCAACTTCCCCTCAACTTTACTGAGATATGTCCCGTTCTGGAATCAGGGCGCTTTTTCAAAATGTGTGCTACTATTGACACTATTTTGGATTTCTTAAATGAGTCCAATGTTGGAAAAATAGTGTTTTTAAAACGATATTCTAGATTTTATTTTGAAAAATATTTTTTTTTCGGTCAGAATAAGTAGGGGAAAATGAATTAAGCGAAATGAGGGACGGGCAAAAGATTAGTGAGGGGAAGTGCCGTTGGGAAAGTGGACGATCGTCAATTCGGCGCCGACTACCTGCGAACCCTTCCCCCTGTGCTGCACTTGTCGGCGGCGAATACCCCTCATGCACTGCTGACCTGAAGCATGGTCTCTGTATTAGCAGACGCAATGCTTCTTCTTACTGCGCATGGGTCGTTGACCGCGGGATTATTTAAAATGAATAAATAAGTTTCTTTTCATGTGACGTCAAATTGTAGTTGAATGGTAGAATTATCAATAGACTAATATTTTCCAAGTAAATAAATTAAAGTTAGTTACCTGAAAAAGATGAAATTTTAACTAAAAGTGAAATTAAATAATGGTCATTTCAAATTTTTAACCAAATTACAAGATTACTTCCATTATGAAGATTAAAAAAAATTTATTTCCTGGTTTTCCTTGGTAAAGTTTTTCAATTTTCCCCTTCAAATGAAAGTAACATTCATATTTTCCGCAAAAAGAAATGGAACAGTTAAACTTCCAATTAAAAAAAAATAAGTTTCATCAGAAAAACGGGTTTCAACAAAATAGTTCAATTTTATATTGGAATAGTTAAATTTCACATCCAAAAGATGAATTTTTAATTAAAATTATGAATATTTAACTGGAACACTTAAATTTTCGACCAAAAAGATTGCTTATCTTAATCTCTTATATATTATTTTTCATATAATATATATCATATATTATATATTAATTATTTTAATTTAATATAAATTTTAGTAAAAAAACTTTTGTAAGAGCTGTAAGAAATAAAATTAGTTTCTTCGTACGAATATGATGATTTTATCCTTTTTTTAAATTAATTTTTTCAACTTCAAGTTGAACTGTTCCATTTTTATAAAAAATTCATATTTTTTCGTTTGTATTTGTGTTAAAATTAATTTATTTTGCCAAGTTTTGCTATTTTGGGTTAAAAACTCGACCGGAGAAAAGCGGGAAATTAATTTTTATAAAAAATAATGATAATTCTATCATTCAACTACAATTCGACGTCAGAAGAAGAAAAAAATTTATTCATTTTAAATAATCCCGCTGTCAAAGACCCATGCGCAGTAAGACGAAGCATTGCGTCAGTGAATACACTGACCATGCTTCTAGTCAGCCATGCAAGAGGGGTATTCGCCGCTGAAAAGTGCAGTAGAGGGGGAAGGGTTCGCAGGTAGTGGTCGGCGAATTGACTACTGCCTGGGAGAACTCAGAGGAAATTAGGGATTAGGAAGTAGGGGAAATGAGGGGCGAAGTATGAGAAGTAGTAATGGGAGAGGAGTAGTATATTGTTCATGAATTGGGAGAGAAGGGTAGAGGAATATTGTGGGAAGTGGCATAAAATAGAGGAGGGTGACACGGGCGAAGGGCAAAGTGAGGAGAGGGTAGTGAGGAGGGTTTAGTGAGAGGAAGTAGGGGAAGGGAGTAATATAAAATGAGGGTATTAAAAATGGAAAAGGGGTTGAGGAGAAATTAAGGGAGGGATATTATATAAAAGGATGGGAAGAGAGAAGAGAGGTAATAGTGTAGTAGTAGAGTAAATTAAAATTTTAAAAATTGATTTTAGATACATATTAAAAAAGAGTAAACATTAATAAAAAATTATTTACCAGGAGCAACGAGATATAAGAACACCGGAGATCCCTCAGTTGTCTGGAGTTCTTCCAAAGTCGAGTCGTCATTATCGGACAAATTTTTTCCAATAATCCATCGTTGAATATTAGTCGGTATTTCGAATTCAAGAAAAATTTTTCCTTTCAACTGTGCAACTGTCATATTTTTTGGAAGCTGTAAAAATAAATTTTAATTGCTTTAAATATGAAATTCTTACAAAAAATAAATGGAAATAATAAAAATTGAATATTACCAGGAGCGGTATTGGCCCTTGGTGACCTTCTTTATCTTCGATGTACATATTAACATTAAGAATTTCTCTAGCAGTTGCAGCTCGCTGTCTAATCATCGAACAATGAATTTTTAATTGTGCAAGTTCTTTAGCCAACATAGCAGCCTGTTGATGATTTCCAGAGGCAATTGCAGCCTCTAATTTTTTTAACAATTTATTAACAGCCAACGTATTCATATTTTGTTTTTGAAATTCATCAACCTGATCTTGCTTAATTTTCTCTGTAATATAAATATTATGACTTAAGGGCGACAGTACAGAATTTTTTAGCCAAAAATTTATTGGACAAAAAATGTTTAAAAAATAAAAAATAAAATATGCTCGACTTTTATGTGCTCTGAGAATTTAATTAGCATTTCTGAGCATTTTGAATTAGGATTTAAAATTTTTTTTACTTTCTCTCTGTTTAATAATAATTACATTATTTAAATTTCGCGGGAAAATGTATCGCTTCAAATTAAAAAGGGCGATTCATTTAAATGATCAAAGAAAAAAATTATTTTTTCAAATAGATTTAAACACTTTAGTTGATTTTTTAAATTAAAAAGATACATTTTAAACCTGGGAAATTAATATTTTTAACTAAAATGATGAATCTTCAACTAGAAATATTAATTTTGAAGCAAATAGTAAAAAAGATCAATTTTCAACCAAAATTAGAATAGTCAAAAACTTTAGCAAAACAAATGTTGAATCAAAAAGAAACACGAATTTTCAATTAAAACAATCAATTGAAAAAGAAAATTAAGTCTTAACAAAGGAATAAAATTTCAAACACAAAAAAAGATACAGCTTCAATAAAAGATATAAATTTTCAACTAAAAAAGAAAAATTTACGAAATAAAAATAGAATAATTTATTTTGCAGTTAGAAAAGTAAGTTTTAAACATACGACAAAACGAGGTTTCAAAAAAATGAATTAATTTTATACTATAAATATAAATTTTTAAGCACAAATAGCATAGCTCCAGCTTCAGCTAAAATAATAATTTTTAACTAAAAGAAACAAATTTTCAGCCAAAGAAATAAATTTTTAATCAAAAATATAGATTTTTGACCGAATAGTGGAATTTTTAACACAAAAGATGAATTTTCTATGAATAAACAAGGAGTTTTTAACTAAATATTTTTGTCAACTAAAAAAATTAATTCTTAACAAAATAATTTAAATTTAAATCAAAAGATAAATTTTTTACCAAAAAAAGACAGTTTTACTCAAATATATAAATTTTCAATGAAAAAGGATTAATTTAAAAACAAAAACTAGAATAGTTCAATTTCAAGCAAAAAATGGCATAATTAAATTAAATGTTCACCTTAAACAGATAAATTTTCCACTAAAAATAGAATAACTACATGTTTAGTATAAACTTGAATTTTCAATAAAATAAAGATTAATTTTCAACTAAATATTATGATTTTTAACCAAAAAGATAAAATTTCTATAAAAAAAATAAATTGTCGACAAAAAATGAAACAGTTACATTTTTAATTAAGAAAATTAAAACTTAATAAGAAAAAACTAATTTGCAACCAAAAAGATGAATTTTCTACCAAAATAGACGAATTTTTAACAAAGTACATGATTTTCTCCCACAAACTTGAATTTTCAAGAAAACACAAGAATTTTCAACCAAATATTTGAATTTTCTAGTGAAAATAAATTTTGAACCAAAAATGCTTTTAAGTTTACACAAAAAATAGTTTATTCCGCAAAAAAAAAAAAGATTTTTGAACAAAATAGCGTGAATCCTCAACCAACAGAGATTAGTTCTTAATAAAATAATTGTGGCTTTGAACAATAATAATAAAATAGAATAAATTATTTAAATTAATGATCTTATCTTTAGGAACTTTCCAATTAAAAAAATTATAATTTTATTTCACTACTGAAAATGTTTTTGTAAAAGTATATGCATTAATTGTGATATATATTTGTTTAAACAATACATAATAATTTGTTTATACCAAAAATTTGTTATTCTTATTTAAATTTCCCATTTCTTGAGAACAAGTTTTCATTTTTGTTCAAAATTTAAAATTCGATTTTCTATTACTACAGAAAACCATTTGCTTAAACAAATGAAAATTGATCAAATAATTTCAGACAGTTTTCTACGAAAAATATCACTTAGAATTCATTATACACTCCATTAATTCCAGAACATAGTAATTTTGTAGATTTACAGAATTAAATAATAGTTTAAACAAATTAAAATTGTGTAAATAATTTCCAAATATCCTTTAAAGAAATGAATTACTCTCAACATTCTTTCAGCAGTTTACGATGAAATATATCCAAACTTTACTATAAAAAGAACGGTGACTTTAAGAAGCATTTGGTGATCTCAGAAGTTTAAAATTTGGAAAAAGTTCAAGATAGCGGTTAATTAAAAATTCCCAAAATAGTTCTTTTTTGCAGTTTTCAAAGAAATATTTTAAACTCTGCTGTAAAAATAATTGTGCCCTCAGCAAGAATCTGATAAATTTTTTATTAAAAAGAAAAAAAACTATTAATAAAAAACAAAATTGTTTTACATAAGAAAATTTGAGAACTAAACTTGTTTTTATCAGAAAATAAAAAAATTCAGTGAACGAGGGTTTTTACCGAGTAGAGGGAAGATGTAAAAATTAAACAACTTTATTTATTTTTTTGCAGAAAAATACTTTTAAAAAAAAGCAGAATTTTTTTATTATTAGAAAGGGAGAACATTTTTAAACAAAAAGAATTTTCGATTGCAAAAGGAAAAATTAAAAAAATAACAGCAATTTTTTCAGTTGAAAGATGAAAATTTTTAGAAATATTTCTTTTTTTTCACTCAAATAGAGAAAATTGATGGTTAATTAATTTTCCATCTTAAAAGATAGAAAACTTAAATAATAGAACATTTTCCCACTTTTTTATTTGAAAGACAAAAAAATGTTTAAAATAATGATTTTTTTACATTCTTCGATTTCAAAGGGGGAAAATTAAAAAAGCACAATTTTTATTTGAAAAAAGGAAAATTTTTTAAATAACGGATTGTTTTATTTAAAGAGTAAAAAACTTAAAAATTGATCAATTTATATATTTCCAAGATGAAAATTTTAAAAAGACCAGATATTTTTATTAACAAAGCAGAACATTGTACAAGAAAAAAATTCTGCACTTAAAAAGAGAAATTTAAAAAATAGGCAATGTTTTATTTGAAATAAGAATATTTTGAAAGTAACTTATTTTTTCACTTGATAGTGGGAAATTTTACACATTTTATTTTTGGACTTGAAAGGACAAAAATTAAAAAAGTGAACTATATTTTTAATTTAAATATGGAACATTATAATGTACAAAGGAAATTTGTTATTTAAAAGAATAAATATCTAAAGAGAAAAAATATTTTTTTAAATTTTTAAAGAGAAAAAATTTTTTATTTGAAAAAGGAGTTTTCATAAAAAGAAACAATTTTTTTAGATGAACGATGAAAAATTTTAAAAGTAAGGAATTTTTTTTGTACTTGTTTCTGCAGTTTTCAATAAAATATTAAAAAGTACAAAATTAAGATAATTTTGAAAATTTGACCAGCCGACATCTCGGATTTTTTTTCAAAATTCTGGACTTATGGGATCATTGAATGATTTCAAAAATCAAGCATCTTTTTATACCACAGTTTAAAAAAATATTTAATTAAATCTGTAAAAATGAATTTTAGAATTTCTAATCGGCAACCAGGTTGGATTTTTTTTTAAATCAAACGAGTTCTCCAAATAAATTTTTACCATGTAAATAATTATTATCTTGGTTTTGATTATTTTGGTTTATTAAACAAAATATTTGATTGAACCAACCAATTTTTTTGTTAAATTTACTAAATACTGCATCTATCAAGATATTGGATTAAAATAACCAAACAACTTATTTGGGCCAATCAAATATTTTGTTGTCCATATGATAAGCATATTCTTGGCTCTAAACAACAAAAATTTTTCTTGACTCAACGAAATCGTTTTCTAAATACATATTTATTGGTACTATCCCAGCTGAAACCTCTGTACAGGATGCTCGGAGGATCCTGGACATGTTACTGCGCAAGAACCTATGCAGGTAATCTTGATGGTTCCTGTACAGGAATTTGGTAAAAAAACTGTACCTGATCCTGCAAAGGAACCTGTACGTAAACTAATATGTAAATGATCCTGTACATGTACCTTCATAGAGTGATTTGAGACGCAGGTTTATGTACAGGAACTTTTGCAGGATCCTACAAATAAACAAATAAACTACAAAAGAACAAATGAACGTGTTTCTGTACAGGAAACCGAGCCTTAATTTACTTTGCAAAGGAACCTAAACAGAAACCTATGCTCGATAATTCAAAATTTCTGTTGTCGGTTCAGGTTCAATTGCAGGATCATGTACAGTTTCCTTCGCTAAATTCCGGCAAAGGAAATTTCCAGATTTCCTGTGTAGGTTCGTGTACAGATTCATGTCCAGGATCCTACGAGTTTCTCGTACAGGAGTTTGGTGAAGGAACTGTACCTGATCCTGCGAAGGAACCTGCATGCAAGCTAACTGTTGAATGATCCTGTACAGATTCCTTCATAGAGATGTGAGGCGCGGGTTCATGCACAGGAACTTGTTCAGGAACCTACTGATGAATAAATTAACTACAAATGAACAAAAAAACGTATTTCTGTACAGGAACGTGTGCCTCAATTTGCTTCATAAAGCTACCTATACAGGAATCTATACTCAATCATTCAAAGGTTCCTCTTACGGTGCAGGTTCCATTTCAGGATCATGTACAGTTTCTGCCACCTAATTTCTGTACAGGTTACCTGTGCAGGTTCGTGTCCAGAAACATTTCCAGGATCCTCCGAGGTTCCTGTACAAGAATTTTCAGCCAGTTAATGTCCTTATTTACTTACCTGAGAGAATTAATCTTTCTTTTTGACCCAATCGAGGGGAAGACAAGTGATTATTTTTTTGCCCTTGCTCGTTCTTAATAGATCCACAAGGCGGCGTTGATGCAGATTTCGGTGGAGGTACCATAGCATTAGCATAAAGAGACTGTTCAATAACATTAGCGTAAGTATTTTCCTGAGAAGATTTTTTCACCATTTTAATAGCTTCGATTTCGGCAAAATCATTGGATCTTATCAAATGAAACTGATTTTTGATCAATTTCGATGCACTATTCTGTTCTTTAATTTCCACGTTTTTAAAAAAAAGTTCCCGTTGCATTGGCAAACTAATTTTACGCACGTTTCCTCTTGTTTGTACTCCGCAGGACACTTTTTGTTTTTTCGGGACTATATCAGATTTCAGCAAATCATCTTTTTTTAAATAAGTAGAAAATGCATTTTCACGAAAAGTACTTGTGGAAGGTTCATTGTTTAATTTGGGGATTTCCGGTTCATTCACAACCTTCTTTAGCTTGGAACGTTTGGGTAAAGAATGTTTCATTTCTTTGAGCAGTTCCTTTAAATCCGTTGTAAGTGGATCCTCTTCAGTATTCAACAACATAATTTTTCCTTTTGGGGACACTTGTTTCGTTTCGAATTTAATTAATGATGCTTCCTTTTTGCTGGAAGCTTTTGTTGATTCTTCAAGAAAGTTATTTTGTTTCGCCGCTTTTTCAGATTCTATCTTAAAATCTATAATCTTCGTTACTTGATTCGAACTATCTTTATTAGTTTTTGAATTTTCTTTGTATTTCATGTTGTTGCTTTGCAGCTCCTTATCGATTTCATCGAATATCGTGTCTAGCTTTTTACTCATAGAGTCATTTTCTCGAGTTACGACTCTATTGTCGCTATATGGCACTTTTAGGGGGAATGAATATTTCCTTATGTTTTCGTTTGATGTTCTATCCAATTTAGAGGAAGTCGTAGGTTTTTCATTTTGATCTGCTTTTTCTTCTAGAATATTATCTGTGGCTGTATTTGAGTCTTCACAAGGTCTTTGCAACTTTTGCATCTGATGATCACTTTCAGTAAATTTCTGTTCTACTTTAAAATCCGTCTTTAACTTAGGAGAGATTTGATGTGGTAAAAAATATCTAGAAAGATCTTTCTGTCCTCCAGTGTCAATCCAGTCAGTTTTAGTCTCTCCTCGAATCTGATTGTAATCAAATTCTCTTCTCCTGTCTGTTGGAGAACTTTTCGTAAAAAAGTTTGAGTTAACACTAACTTTTGATAAATTACTTATTGCATTAAATTTTGAGATCAAAGCACGAGTAGTCCGTTTAGGTGAACTTTCCATTGTAGATGCTACCATGTTCTGAACAAGTTCTTCATTGACGGCGATTTTCTCTTCCAAGTCTATGAATCTATTTTGTAACAATGTCGATTTCGCTCTGGCTTGTTCTTCCTGGACAATAGCAGCAGCTTCTTTGTCAAGTTGACTGATGTTGGTCAGAATCGAAATGCCTGATTTCCGCTTGGCTTCTCTCCTCCGATCTTCTGAAGTTCGTTCCTTACGATGAAAGAAGTTCAACTTTAAAGAGCTCTCGCAGGAGGCCGTCGCAGTCGATGGGCCAGATTCTTCTCTCTTTTCGATTAATGTCGAATTTCTTGCCTCTCCTTTCTTTGCAGTACCTTCACGGGAATTTTCGAAAACACTGCGTTTGTACCAAGGTCGCGGCATCCTGCCGAGAGTGCTTGTCGATAAAGACACAATTTGAGAAACCTCAATATCTGAAGATGCCTCGCCAGAAACTTTTTTGCTACACTCGCTAGCAATTTTATTTTCACTTCTAGGTAACAAAACTCCACCTCGTAACATCAACGTATCGGTGATCGGACAAGTTCCAAGATCATCGATTCTACCATCCATACCAGTGCACTCATCAACTTTTAAATTTTGCTTTTCCGGAGGTCGAGGTGCAGGCCTTCTTCTGCGTCTTCCGGTTTTGATTGTCTGTTCGGCATTGGTAGTGTTTGGTTTAAAGTCCGGAGGATTCGGTGCTCGGCGTTTACCCTTCACATGAACCTTCTTTCCTTTCACAGAACTCGACTTAACCGGGACGGGAATGTTCCCACAGGACTTGAAAGAGTTGGATGGCTGTAGAGAGTACCTTTTGATGAAAGAAGAAAAAGAACGATTATTTGTAGAAGATGTTAAAGATAGGAGGAGAGAGGTTAAAGATAGTTAACGTGTATTTAAGCGGAGACATGCAGGAGATAAGAGAAATGATAGAAGAAAATAAAGAAGGGATTAAGTTTGTGAGTGAAGGAGATTATAATCAGAGGACAGCAGTTACGTAAAGGTTAAGGAAAATAGAGAAGGAAATAGAAAGGAACGAGAAAAAAAGCAAAAATATAGTGGTGAAAGGTCTAAGATTAGAGAGGACGGAACTTAAAGAAGATGGGCTAAAAAGAGGAAGAGGATGGGCTAAAAAGGATATTCCGGGGTATCCTATCTGATCCCATTTGATGCCCATGGGACGTTTTTGTGATATTTAAATTTTCTAAGTGGGATATCAAAAAATATATAATATCAAGGTATAAGGATGAGTCGTGGATCGCTTTGAGACATCCATATTTCTCATCTTGTAAAATATGCCGAAATAAAACATAAATGGGATGAAATGGAATGTTTCGGGATTTTGTACTGCTGTGATAGAGGATGTAAGAAATGTAGGAAAGGAAGGACGAAGAGGAGAGGAAATTCTTTGCTATGGTAAAAAAAATAAGCATAAGTTCAAGAATGGGGGAAGAGGAAAGAAAGTAGGGAATAAAACTTGGGCTAACGAAAAGAGACGAAAACAATTTCAGAATAGAACAATGGAGGATATTCTACTGGAAACGTGACTAGACGAAACGGGTTGGTCACGAATGACAGGAAGATCATCAAAAGTTCACAGACGGTAGGTTCAAAATGCAAAGAGAAAGAATAAAAAAGGGAAGAAGAATGGTAGGAATGGTGATGGGAGTAAGGAAGGAATGCATAAAAGAAAACGATACAAAAGAGATGGAAAAAAAGATTAATAGTAGAAGAGGTAAAGATGTGCAAAGATAGGTGCAAGATAGTGGATGTTTGTTCAGTGTGATATGGAGTAGAAAACAGCAGAGATGATATAGGAGAAAATAAAGAAAGGATTAAGTTTATAATAGGAGATTTTAATTCATGAACACTCAATAAAGAAAGTTTGAGTAAAATGGAAAAAATAATAAAAAGGAAAGAGAGCCAGAGGAAGAGATTGAAAAAGAGAAAGTCCTAAAAATAATAGATGCGAAACTGGAGATAGAGAAAGGGATAAGTGTAGGAAACGAAACTAGAAGAGGAGAGCTAATGGTTTGACATGGGAAGAATGGGGAAAGGGAGGGGGAGGGAGTAGAGAGAGGTAGAGGGGCAGAGAGAGAGAGAGAGAGAGAGACAGATAAGAGAGGGAGAAAGAAAATTAACAACAATAAGGATAAAAAGGAAATAAAGGTTAAAATAAGAGATAGAGAGAGGGATTTGTTCAAGAAAAGCACAACAAATAATTAAGAAATATGTCAAGATCAGGATATTAAGATGGTAAAAGGGAATTTTTTTAAATTTTCTTAGAGACCTCTCTACCTTTTCTAATGGATGAAAAGAGGGAAGGAAAAGAGACGTGGAAGATAAAATAACGAGAGAAATAATACCTAATTTATTACAAATAATGAAAGATGGTAAAGAACATGGTACAGATGAGATTCTGAAGTCTAGAAATATATAGGGTAAAAACTAAGTGTATAGGGATAGATAATGTGTAATAGAGTATGGAAACGAGTAAAAAGTAAGGTGATGCCCCTTTCATCCCACGGAAGAGAGGAAAATAAAAAAAATGGAATACACAAAGAGACGATCAATTAAAGGAAGTAATAATAGAGGATATGCTATTGGGATGTAGCAGGCTTAAAAATGGGTGGTAAAACTAATGATGAAGTCGTAGGCAGATGAAAAGATGACATATTTAAAATGAAATGAGGAAGAATATAAAGGCAGAATAATAAGAGGTATGGTAATGAGTGAATTCTTAACCTTCCCTTCAGAATAGGGAAGGTTAGGAAAGAGTTGTAAGAAGAAAAAGAAGGATACTGAATGGAGAGTTAAAAGAAATGGTTAAAGATCTCAAGGAGAAAGGATGTTAGAAAAGATTATGAAATTAGGAGTGGATTACAGATTTGGATTACTTTCTCTCAATAGTGACATTAGGAGAGGGGGAGTAATAGCAATAAGGATTCAATTTCAAAGCAAAGAATGTGAAAAATGGAAGAGGGAAATGTTAGCAAAGATATAAAAAGTGGATAAGATGAGGAACGTAAACAGAAAAAGGAAACAAGGGACAAATTGACAAAAGACTGCAGAGTTTATGGTATTTTAGAACAAAGCATATAGAATTCTAATAACAAAGTAGAAGTGTTGGAAACTAGATAAGAGGATATAATACGCTTACTCTAAGAGTTTTTAGGTGGGGAGAGTGGAAATGAGTATAAGAAAAGGTTCAGAAAAATAGAGAGAAGAATATGATAAAAAGAGACAGAAGAAAGAAGAGGAAATATTAGAGTTTAAGATTAGAAAGGAAAGAACTAAAGTGGAAGTACTGAAAAGCATAGATGCGAAAGTTTAGATTGAGTAACTACGAAGTGTAGGTGTGGACGGGGGAAGAGAAGGGCGAATGACACTGGTGAAATTAAAGAAAAGGGGACAAGACAAGTTGGGGAAAGAAAAGGTACGTGTAGAAGAAAGTGGAAGCTAGGGAATAGTGAGATAGGAAATAAAGAGGAGAAAAATAACGTGGGTTAAGTAAGGTAGAATGAAGATATACGGTGGTATTAGGATGAAGAAAGGAATGAGTCATTAGACAGTGAGGAAAATGAGAAATAGTATAAAACGAAAGGAGACGAGAAATAAGAGAAGGGATGAATCAAAGATATCTTACTGTAATTTAACGTGCTTGGGAAGAAAGAATAGGGAATTTATGAGAAATTTGGAACAATGGGGGATGGGTTAGAGTACGGGGAAAAGGATCGTAGGACAATAGAGAAAAGAACTTCAAAATGCAAAGAGTAAGAATGAGAAAGAGAGAGCAATTAAAGGAGGAGATATGCAGATAGAAAGAAAGGGATGAGATTGACAGGTTAAAATAAATGGTGCAAGAAAGAGAAAGGGATGGGAAAAGACGTTACGAATAAAGAAGAAGAGTACCTTTCCGTGATGTCCCTCTTTCGTGAAAAGTTATTGGGCAGTGTTGAGGTGACATTCGTGAATTTATGATTGCCCTTCTCAACAAGTTTTACTGCACCTTTCCCAAAAGGTCCTACATCTGGCCCTCTCGGAAAGTCGAACTTGATTTGCGCATTGGACCTCTGGAAACCATTTTGGAAAGCGAAGCTACGTACGGTTGTAGTACTGCTGAATGTGTTGATGCTTTCATTGCTCGACGAGGAGGAACTTTCTTGATGAATGTTAGTTTTTCTGGAGGCACTGGATTTTCCAATTGGCGAATCACGATTGCGGCGTTTAAACCACTTGAAGAACGAAAAGCGATTATTTCCTCGGACAGAAGGTCTCTGGAGGGCCAATACTCCGGAGCCTATTTCTGCTTCCACGACAGAGGAGAATTCCTGACGCTTCCCGGCCTCGGCGCAAATAGTGTTTTGTACCATTCTTACTCACGCATTCTCCCTCTCTGCACCGCAAATGCACCTCAACAGTACATGGTTCTTTATTTAGATTCACTCAAACGCAGATTTAACTCCCTTCCAGTGGAAACAACGAAATAATACATATATATTTGAACATACCTACCGTGGATGTGAATATTACTTGCTAGTCAGTCCTCAAAAGTGACCATGTTCCTCTTTTTTGGTTAACTCTCCAGTCTGCTCTTCTGCAGACTCTGCTAACTCTTCCTTTGGCACCATTGTCACTTTAGAGAAAAATTTTCAACCCTACACATTGTTGCACTGCACGATCCGAAGGTCTTTTGGAACAGATCGATTTTCACTAGCAGTAGCACGCACGCGGTTACAAAAAAAACTGTAATTTTGTAGAGAAAGACTTGTGATGTTGCTGAACTCGCGAGTCCACTATTAATAGGATGCTTTTCCCGGTGGGTTATTTTCAAGTCGCACTTCGTGTCCGAAATCAAAGCAGTGAAATATACGTGGAATGAAAAATGATACTTTGAAAAAATGTCTTTTAACTAATCAAAGGCCAGACTTTGTTGAGACGAATTTATTTTGGGATATGGCATTGAAAACTTTTTTTTGAAACAGTAACAATTTTAATGACATGTGAAGTAAAAATATTGCATTTTCATAAAAATAGATTAATTTTAAACCAAATATTTCAATTTTTAACAAAAAAGATGAATCCTTTTTCAAGCAAAAAGGAAGTGGTCAAACCAATTGAGAATATACAAGTTTCCAACCCAAGAGATGGATTTTTAATTAAAAAATTAATTTTTAAGAAAGTCGTTAAACTTTCGACCAAACAGTTGAATTTTTCCATTAAGAACAAAAAAAAAAATAAATATAGAAGAAAATACGTACATTTTCCACTATACTGTTGAATTTTCAAATAAATGCGTTCGATTTTTAACCAATAATGGAATATTTACATTTTCAGTCGAAAAAACTAAATAGATTGATTTTCAACTAATAAAATGAATTTTGTACAAAGGAGTTGAACTTTCAAACAAAGAAGTTATATTTTATTCAAACAAATAAATTTATATACTGAAAAGACGAATATTCAACTGAATATCTAAATGTTTAACAAGATTGATAATTTTTGAACAAAAAATTATATTTTCGTGGCAAAAAAACGAATTTTTAACCAAATAGATGAACTTTTTACTGAAATTTTTGAATCTTTAACCAAGAAATTATTGTTTTAACAAATTAGTTTATCTTTTAACCAAGCAGTTGAATTTTTAACTAAAAAAGTGGAATTCTTGAAGAAAACTGTAAAAGCTAACATTTTAGCCAAAAAAGATAAAATTTTTATCAAAAGCAGTGAAGTACGACAGAAAAGACAGATATAAGACAAAAAAGTTTAAAAAAAAAATTGGAACCAAATTGATAAATTTTATAAATAAATTTTCCATCCCAAAATAAAAGTTAAAGAAAATTAATTTTCAACCAAATAGTTCAATTTTCTACAAAATGGGTAAATTTTCAACCCAAAAATATGTATTGAAAACATTAAATTTTTTATTTAATTTTGTAATTTTCTACAAAATAGTTCAAATATAAACCTAAAAATATGCATTGAAAAAATTATTTTTTAACCAAATAGTTGAATTTTGTTCCAAAAAAGTTAAACGCTGAACTCTAAAATAAATCTTTTTTAAGAAAGAAGTTCAATTTTTAACCAAAAAAATGAGTTTTAAACAAAATTGTTGAAATTTCAAGAAAATAACTAAGTTTTAAGAATAAAAAGATGAATTCTCAACGAAAAATGTAATATTTAACATTTAAAATAAAAAATATTTCAATTTTGAAAAAAAAACATTTAAACTTAAACAAAAGAGTTTAATTTTCAACAAAGAAAGATTTTTCAGCCAAGAATGAAAAAAAATGTGAACCAAATTGTGAAATTTTATAAATGACTTTTTCATCCCAAAATAAAAGTTAAAGAAAGTTAATTTTCAACCAAATTGTTGAATTTTCTACAAAATAGTTAAATTTTCATTACAAAAAAATGTATTAAAAAATTTCATTTTTTAATAACTTTTTTAATTTTCTAAAAAAAGAGTTCAATTTTCAACCTAAAAATATGTATTGAAAAAATTATTTTTCAACCAAATAGTTAAATTTTGTACCAAAAAAGTTAAACGTTGAACCTAAAAATAAATATAAAAAAACAAACATTTGAATTTTGAACTAAAAAGGATGAGTTTTTAACATAAATGTTGCATTTTCAAGAAAATCATTAAATTTTCACAATAAAAAGATGAATTCTCAATGAAAAATGTAAAAGTTGACATTTAAAATAAAAAGAATTTTAATTTCCAATAAAAAACAGTTAAATTTAAAAGAAAGAGTTGTATTTTATTGAAAAAGTTTTGTAATCAGCATTCAAATTGTTGAATTTTCTACAAAATATTTAAATTTTCAACCCAAAAATATGTATAAACAAAATTTAACTTTTGATTAAATTGTTTAATTTTCTACAAGAGAGTTCAATTTTCAATCTAAAAACATGTATTGCAAAAATTATTTTTCAACCAAGTAGTTGAATTTTGTGCCAAAAAAGTTAAACGTTGAACCCAAAAATAAATTTAAAAAAAATTCGAATTTTGAACCAAAAAGGATGAGTTTGATCAAAATTGTTGAATTGTCAACAAAATAACAAAATTTAAAACAAGTAATAAAATTTTAATAAAAAAGTTAAATTTTTAATAAAAGAATATAATGGCTGCTATTTTAATCAAAAGAAAGTCTTTAATTTTAAATAAGTAAATTAGTTGAATTCAACCAAAAAATACCATTTTTTAACAAAACAGTTGAATTCTCAAACGAAACAGATTATTTTTTGACAAAAAAGATTTAATTTCTAACAAAAAAGAACCTTTCTAAAACCTTTCTAAAAAGTAATTTTTTACGAAACAGGTTATTTTTTAATTTATATAATGGTTTTTTAACTTTATTCTTGCAAAAAATATGAATTTTAACTAAAAAAAATCTGCCCGCTTTGCGGGCGCATTCTCAGCGCGCGGCTCACTTCGCTCGCAAGTTTGAGCGCGCCTAGGGCGCGCACCTGTTGGATCTCGCGCTTCGCGCTCGATTAGTTATTCATC
>JAAAKG020145372.1:0-10904 GCA_010014905.2 Druon quercuslanigerum | reverse complement strand
CCCAATTCCCGCAATAAACCCCCCCCCCCCCCCCTCCCAGTTCCACCATACCCTCCTTCCTCTCTCCTAGTACGTCTTCCACACTTTATTTAACCCTTTCCATCCCATCCTTATTGTAAGCAGTCACAAACTTGTATGTTACCCCTTCTATCTTCACTGTCCTTATTTGCACGTCCTGTCCCTCTCCCTCTCCATGAACTTCTTCCTCTAATCCATCCCTAACCCCTGTTATAGTTTCTCCACTCGCCCTTCCTTTCCTCTTTACTCTGGCCGCCTCCTATAGCCTCCAACTGTACCCCCTTGGCAGCTTTAGCTCTGCATTATCCCATTCCTTTTTCTCTACCCACATCCCTATCAATACCATCACATCAAATTCCTGTATATACCTCCAAAAATCCTCATCTTTTTTCTTCACCCCTGCTACGTTTTAGTATAGCACCTTTAACACTCCTCCGCCCTGCTTTACTCCCACCCCCTACTTCCCACGAAACAAATTACCCTGCACTTCCTTCAAAACTCCCTTCTACTCATCCCATACCCACATTTTCTTCTCTATTTTTATTTTCCGATACCCTACCTTTGCTACTCTCCATTCATGCCTCTTCTTCCTAGTCCTGTGGTTAAGCATTCTCTGCACATCCCTTTCCTTTCTCGTCATGTCTTGATCGATGAAAACCTTCTTGTCCTTTATCCTATTTTTGTTACGCATTACACTCAATTTTTCATCCCAGCTCTCCAATTCCACAACCGCCACTTCATTCTCCTTTCTCCCCTCCACCCTAACTTTCCCTATTTTCCCCTTAACCCACCATATGCTCTGTAGCAGCGCTTCCAGCCCTTCCCATTCTTCCCCACTCTTTAACTATAATCCTCTTATTACAATATTATTTCTCCTATCTGCCTTTTGTTTTATCTCCATCCTTAACTCCATTGCCCATATTCTTTCCCGATCCGCTCTCTCCTCCTTCTTATTCCTACGCTCCCCCAGTTTCTCTTCTATCATGTGCTCCACCGTATCCCAAATACTTTGCTTCTCGCCATCCCCCTGTCAACTACTTCCATTTCCGAACTGCCCTCCACCTTCTCAAGCCTTTTTTCCGTCCCTTCCTTCAACTCCCTGATTTCTTCTTCCATCTTATTCATTTTATCATCTTTTTCCTTCTTTACGGACGCCACTTCTCTCTGCAGTCCTTCTAGTTGGTCCCTCAGCTCTTTTACTTCCTTTTCACATCTCTCATCTCTTACCCTCAGGTCCTCCTTCATACCCTCCATCTGCTCCATCGCCCCCCGTACGTCCTCCCTCAACCATCTGACCTCGCCTATCAACACCCCTAAAGCCTCCTCTGCCTGCCCCTCCATTTTTATGGAGGGTGACCTGCGTGTCCGTACGCTCTTTTGAAAGGGACTCTCTAGCACCTTTTTCTCCGGGCTATCCTTGCTGTCTCTTTTTCTCTTCAAGAGATCCAGGTTTCAATCCTTCAAGAGTTTCCTTCGTTCCGATCTTTCCCTCTCCCTAATGCGCCACTCGACGCCGGACCACGCCCAGCTGGCAGTTGTGGCCTGCTGGAGATTTCGTCCCCTTCGAATTCACTACATGCACTTGCAGCTTAGTTAGCACTATTTCCTCCCTCGCAGCCCATACAGACACCCTTTACTCTCCCCTAACAACCCCCCGCACTATTAGCACCACTCTTGCCCACCTTGAAGAACCAAACTCCTCACCAAAAAACTACCCCGCTTCCTTGCCAAACTAATCTCACTTTCCCTAATTAGCTAAATTCTACCCGACAACTACAATGAAAACTAGTTTTTAACCCTCCAATTCACACCTCACAACTCTACTCAACTTTTAGCCTTCCACCCTCACACTCTACTCACACCTTCCACACAAAATCCGCAAAAAAAGTTAAATTAAATAAAGCACAAATTATTCTGGATTTAATTAAAAAGTTTATCTGAATTTCAGTAAATTTGTGATTCAAAATACAAATAAAATGTTGCGACTAATGTAAGAACATAACAGCCCACGCAGGAAAAGTGTATTCCTGAACAGTAATTATATCAGAAAATAAATTAAAAATAGAATTTTGCTAAAAATACTACCTTATTAAAAGCTGAATTATTTGACTAAATGCCTTAATTACTTTGAAAAATCCGAGGTAATCATTTTTAAATCTAGAAATCATTTCTGTTTTTGTAAATAGGGGATCAGAAAATACTTTAAATACGTATACTTGCGATATTTTTACCACATCGTTACGACGTCTTTGTGACATTTTACTTAACTTATTGGGTGCAGATGTTTCAATCCTTATTTACATATGTATATTAATACGTTTTTTTAATTTAGTTGTAAATTTTTGAAGTGGAAGAGCGGCTTTTTCCTTATTAATTTTTTTAAAGTACCAAAAAAATGTTGTAACTAACAACACCCTAGCGAACTCAAAAAAGCGCATGTTGGAATTACTCTGAAAAATCAGAGATGTTTATTTTTAACTACAGAAATTATTTCTCTTTTTCTAGATAGAGAATCTGATACTGCTTTAAGTGCGAATTTAAAATCGGATTTGCTTCTTTTTATATTGTAAAGAAGACGACAGTTAAATTTGTTACACCCGAAAATGATCTTGCACTTAAATATAAAAGTAAAATTCGATTAAGTTTCGAAATTCAGATATTGCCTTCAAAATTTTTTATAACATAAAATGATCTTTCCTTAAATCGAAAAGTCAAATAACAGGTAGCAGAAGTTAATCTATTTGAAATAATAAGATTATCTGAATATTAGAAAACGTATGATTAAAAATACTGAATTTAAGATATTGATATCCTTCGATGTAGAGAAATTTTTCTTGAATTCATGTTCATCTCTGAATTGAAATCCAAACAAATGTTACGGTGTAATAATTGCAGGTGTTAATTTTTAAAAATCTCAATTTTAATTCAAAATCTTGAAAGTTCGAGTTGAAACTAGTAGTACGACATCGTTACGGCATCTTTGCGACATTTTGTTTATACTTTTCTGTCGCATATATTTGGATTCTTATTGACATATTTATATTAATAAACATTTTTTTAATTTTCAGTTGTAAAACTTTGTGGTTAAATAACAGTTTTTAATAATTAATTGTTTGGAAATACCAAAAAAATGATATAAATAACAACTCCACAGCTCAATGTTTCAAAGACGTTTTTAGGACGTATTTGGAACATTGGACGTTTTTTTGCCTGAGTTAGCTATATTTTTAGACGTTCTAAAAACGTCTTGGGACATTCTTGCCCGCCTGGAATTAATTGATTGAAATAAAAAATGTAATACGATAGTGTAATTCATAATTTTATATTATTATACATAGACCATTTTTTACAAATAATTTAATTATTCAAAAATATATTCTATTTTCTTAAACATATACATTATAAGAAAGTATGTCAGCCTTAAAATAGTAAATAAATAAATACTGTAAAATAATTGCCTATCTCTTTTAATATATGCTAAAAGTTGTATTAACGACAACACAAACAATAGACATAGAACGTCTTATGGACTTAACGACTTCTGGCTTAAAAGTCATCGGACATTGTTGAACGCTTTAACATTTTAAAAACATCTTAGTGCCCACTTGGATGGTAAGGAAGAAGCAAAGTTTTTAGTGATAATAATATTAGTAATTGTGTTATTTTAAAAATTTTCAATAATTTATTATTATTTACTTATCAAATGCATTAACTTTGATTAATTATAATTATTTAATAATAATTGATAAATAATTAATAATAAATACAAATAATTAAAAATAATTAATTTTGATTAATTTTTTGGTTAAAACTTTTTTAATTAATTAAAACTTATTATTTCATATAAATAATAATAATAATAATCATATAAATATCTAGGTATTATTGGATCTAATGGTATTCAGCATACGATAGTCAAGACAAGCCTAACGACTACCTTCACTACGAGATTCAGATTGATTATGAAGAGTTTTCTCAACTCGGCAAACAAAATCAGGACAATCAACACATATGCCATCCCTGCCCTCACGTACTCCTACGGGTTCATCAAACGGTCTAATACCGACCTAGAAAAGTTAAACAGAATCGTCCGCGTAGAAATGACAAAGCACCGAATGCACCACAAAAATTAAGCGATTAAAGGGTAGTTCAACCACGACATATAGGGCGGCAGGGGCGTTGTAGATGTCAAAAAACTGTGTGAGTCACAAGTTATACAGTTGCGAGATAATTTTATCAGCAAACGAAATGTTGCGCCGTAGAGCACCATCTATAAAGCTGATATTGACTACACACCCTTGAATTTTTCCTCAGATGGGGCCTTGAATATCAGAGCAGAAACCATGGATGAATGAGAAGTACAATGGAGGCGGAAGGCAATTCACGGCGATGAGGCATCCAATATTTGGCTAAGAAAGGATGTTCCTTGGGGATTCCCTAGGCCTAGAGTTCCTCTAGGGGTTCGTTCAGGTTTCTCACCGAGTGCACTCGGGTGCAATCGGAACCGTTCAGCGACGCTAGGTGAGTGGGCGGATTCACCCGGGTGAACTGCTCAGAAATTACCAGAGTGATGGATGGGAGTCACTCTATGGGTGACTATTTCACCCGTTGAGAAAAGTTAGGTGAATGCGATTAAGTACAGAAATTGGCGGGAGGAATTAATGGGAGGTTGAAAAATTGGGCATATTTGAATGAAACTTGCATAAAACCTATGGCAAAAAGAAAAGTGAATTGTGAAGAGTCTGAAAAAGATTATGGGTATAGAGATCGTGCCCGGGTAACACCTCGTTAGATTTGCAGAAGACCAAAATCCCATAATGGCAAATCCTATTATTTTAGCTAGCGTTTCCCTTGGGCCTCGAATTTTCATTGAAATTTTCATCGAAATTTTCATCGCGAATGCCACTTTCCAACTCATAATTACTATCTTTTTCATCACTTTCTTAGATTGTCGTAAACTGTATCGTTTAAAACAATAATTGGTTTGATGCAATTTCAGCAAAAATAATTTTCTTCTGCTGCCTATCCATTACATAATTATATATTATTATATACGAACCTAACCTGACAATCTTTATATTCGCGCCAAAGCCTTTCTCATACACCCGTTCAAAGAGCATGACATTTTGTAGTTCACTTTCGTAAACTACGCCCCTTTTACAGGTTCACTCAACGAGTGCACTTGGCGAGAAACCTGGAACGCTACCTAGGAATAGTTCTGTCACCGCTTACTCCGCTTCTGATTGGTGCCGCAAAAACGGAATCGGATTTATTGAAATTGGCGCGACTTTCAAAACAAATTTAATATTCAGGCACTGCTAGAATAGTAAATAAATAAATTAAATATAATGATGTAGATGTAATAATTAAGAACGTTTTCCAAAAGTGAAGAATATTTTTTTCAAATAATGCTGTAACATCTAATAGATAGAAAGTAGAAGAACAATAATAATAATTAAGATTTGATAATTGAAAATGATTAAAATGTAAAAAAAAATTTATTGACATTAATTTTTTAAATAATAATTAATGAATCAGCTAAACCAAATTTTAAACTACAAATTTTCTATTTTTACAAAAAAATTTAATGAAACAAAACATAGGGGGGAAACTTCTAATTGTATTGTTTATGAAGTAAAGTAAAGAAATTGAATTCTGAGGTTACGGACTTTTCTTCAACAGCTTTTTATTAAAATATTCCGAATAAAAATAAATTGTATTCAATCCTAGAAAAGACCCACATAAAGATTGCTTTCAAGTAATATTTTTCAAAACAAGTTAAGAAATTAGAAATAAAAGAAGTATTTTTATGAGGCTAAAAACTAAAAGTCTTTATTTCACATCAATAAATAAAAAGTAAGAGAGGATTTATGTTACAACTAAAATATAAATTAATAAATAAAGTAACAAACACTACACGAAAATATATTAGGACATATAACCTCTTCTTAAGAATACTTTAAATGTTTCACGCTTCGTAACGTCTTTCCGACTCCGATAGAGGAACTCTAGGGATTCCCCAGTTAGGTATTTTCACTTCAATCGCCAGTTAAATTCACTTCGTTGATTGCTGAGGGAAAAACAATGGACCAAGTGCATGGGATTCGGTCCATTTTTGCCCTATATTTTGCTGATATCTTCGTAAAAATTATTTTTTTCTATATAAGTGTATTCAAAAAATAGTTTTTATTTTTTAAGAACTATTGAATGGCATAATAAAATGATAGCAATTATTATTCATTACGAAGATATTACAGAAATAAAGTTTTGTTCCATTGTTTTCCCCTCAGTTTTAACGAAGTGAATTTCAACTATGGAAACACTTCAATTGCCGGACTCGGTAGAGTATGGGGCACTTCATAACCTAAATCCAAAATAGTATAAAGTTCCATACCATGAAACAAGGAGAACTGAAAGCCCCCCCCCCCCCCGACACCTACAAATAAAAGATAAAAGCCAATAAAACTACCTTCCTAAAATGTGGTACTCTGTTATTCGAATCCACACTTGAATTATGTTGTCTAAATAATTATCAATATTCCAAATTTCATATTCCCTTTATTTTTATTTACACGCTGCATTAAGGAGGGAAGTGTCCTGAAAATGTCATATTTCACAGATCTTCGCTCGAAGACACGATGTACTTGAAAACACATAAAAAATACTATTACAATCCAGCGAGAGAAAAATGCGGATTTTGTATTCTATATAATTTACGGAGAGAAGATTGGAAGTAGAAGAATAAAATCTTGATTTCGGATTTCAGAAGTTTTAAAAGGATTTTTTTTTCGTGTGAGGAAAAAAAGGAGGAAGACTAGTTGAGGAATATTATTTTTATAAAAATTATGAAGGTTTAATTCTAGTTAGAAGCTTCAGAAGTTCTTAGAATCGGACATTCCTGAACATAAACATTGACAGATTTAGAAATTCTATATTTAAGGCAGCTTCATATTGAAAAAAGCTTTCAAATTGAATTTATCGAAGACTTAAACTAAAAATGTCAAATTCCAAGTAGATCATCTGGAATGTCCTAAATTCTATCGACAAAGACAATTCAGCCCTAGTCACAACTCTATATCTTATTTCGATCGAGAGAGAGAGATCCTCAGATCAAAAAATAAGCTCTAGCAAGAAAAAATGTCACAGGGAAACGATTAGGAACCGAGCATTCAAAAAGCAAGTTTGTAAAGTCGTAAAAATTATAAATTATTATACAAGGCTTAAATAACGAATTATTTACAAGGACAATGGTGGGATAGGATTTTTCGAGGCACTCTAGTATTGTTATATGATACTAGTCAATCGAATCAAAATATTAAACTATCTACAGCTGACTAAACGTACTCCGCGGCAAAATACAATGTAAAAAAGACTAAGGCTTTGGAGGTAAAGTTACACATTCCACCCGCCATAAAACACGCCGCACCGTTTCTCATATTCGGATCTAAATAATAATTCAGTATAATACAAAGAATATTATAACATAATAATATAACCTAAAATAAAATTGCTGGCAACTTTGTCTTTGGCTTTTCAAACTGCAGTTCAGTAGTCTTAAAATAATAAAAATCGAAAGGCGTCAAAGTTACTGGTGAATACGGCGACTTTACTGCCACGTGAAACCAACGACATCAAAATGCAAGTCGTTAAAGATCTCTGGAGTACCGACGAATTATGTGTTAGCTCCAGGTGATATCGTATCCATTCCAGTTTGCGCCAGGCGCCAAGTGGACTCTGCGTTTGTTGTAGAAAAAGGTGACGACCCCTCGATAACCGGTTCTTGGAACTCCGCTCTAGATTATAGAAAATGGATTACTTGGTGTAGAATTAAATCACATCTGCATGCATTACGTTTAATATTACATTAACAGTATTCGTATGTGGCGCAAATTGGGAACAACAGTACTTTTTAGTTTCAAAGTCTTAGAACTTTTGACAGGAATCACCTAGAGCGATTGACTTTTTAAAAATTGTAAGTGAATACCTACAGAATACGGAAATACGCTCAACTTCCAGTTAAGTCAAAACATTTGAAATGAAAACAGTTCGGTTACGTCAAATTCTCCTTAACCTCACCAATGTCTATTGGGACGGAGAAGATGAACGAGTGCGCTTTATACGTGTGCCGTGTGTATCTGTGTTGTTACTATGTTGCTAAGTGGAGGGGATGTAAAATGTGAAATAACTGGGCAGTGCGTTTTGATATATCTGATCTTTGACGTAACTGAGCTTTGATTTAACTGAAAGTTGAGTGTAATCAAGACAATGAAAAACTCTTAACCTTGAAAATCAAGGTGGAAGTTGGCATGTTTTGACAATATTTTAGATTACCGATTACCACGAGTGATCAGATGCAATACTTCATATGAAAGACGTTTTTTTTTAAATGTAATTTTTCATGCTGATTCCAAATCTGGCCTCGAAATTAATCTAGGACTTCATTGTTCTCAGAAAACGACGATTGAATGTCCTATTCGATTACTTTCAGGCTTAAACTATTGCCACTGATTAAAATTTCCCCATTCATAGTTCTTAAGACGTATCCAATATGGCGGATAGCTGTAAAAAAATCGTCGAACTAAAATGGCTCAAGATTCGAAATCAGCCACCCGAAAAACCTCGGATTACTAATTTTAAGCCATAACGGGGTAATTTTATAGTCTTGATATGCTGTATTGGATCCGCCATTTTTTATTTTTTTATTCTTGCTTAAAATTCTAAATCAAAGACCCGAAACCCCTGGAATAGTCATTTTTAGCCAGGATATTTTTTTACCGTTATGATCCGCCATATTGGATAAACCATTTTGAATTTTACTCTTCTAGCCAAGTAATCGAAATCAGTGACCCGTAAAACCCTTAAACACTATGAATGGGAAAATTTTAGTCGGTGCGAATAGTTCAAGCCTTAAAGGAATCGAGTAGGACATTCAATCATCATTTTCTCAGAACCATGGAGTCCTAATTTAATTCACATGCCGGATTTGGAATCAACATTAAAATTCAATTAAAAAACAATATGTTTAATATAAAATGTTACATTAGTACACTGGTAGTAATCGATAATGAAAAATGTTGTCAAAAAATATCAATTTCAACCTTCATTTTCAAGGTTCTCACCCCCTGTCACTTTTTTTCCTACATTCTGTAGGTATTTATCTATAATTTTTTGGACTCCATTACTCTAGGTGATTTCTACAAAAAGTTCTACGATTTTGAAACTAAAATGTACTGATGTTCCCAATGTGAGCCACATTTATTTGTGCCCCTTTTAAATCAAATGATTAAACTCGTCACATCGTTTGAATGTTTTCAAAAATCTATCTGAAATCTTTGTTCAATAATTTAAAATTTTGGTAAATCATTGAAGACTTTGAAGCCTTTTAAATATGTTCGAAATCTTTGAGAAACCGTTAAAATCGTTGTGATATCTTAGGAAAATCATTGCCATATTTTTGAATCCTTTCGAAATCTTTGCGAGATATTTCAAGTATTTTATAAATATTTCAAACATTTTATCTATATTTGATTAATATTTTGAAATTATTGGAATCTTTGGAAAATCGAAAATCTTTGTTAAACCTTTTAAATATATCCGAAATTTTAACTAAATATTTGAAATCTTTGTGAGATCTTTAGAGAATCATTAAAATATTTATAATATATGTTTTAAATATTTAGTATATTTTTTAGATTTTTGAAATTCTTGGGAAATAATTGAAGTCTTTGTAAAAGATTTAAAAACTTTCCGAATTTATTGCGAAAAAATTTGAAATTTTTGTGAAATCTTTAGAAAATCGATGAAATATTTTTGAAATACTAAAAATATTTTTTAAATAGTTGATAATATTTGTGAAATTGTTTAAATCTGCGAAATATTTTTAATTTTTTTTATTTTTTTTTTTAAATCTTTTTTTAAAATTATTGAAATATTTGCGAAATCATTTATGCGTTTGTGAAATTTTTAAATCTATCCAAAATCTTTATGAAATCTTTCTAAGATATTTGAAATCTTTGCAAAATATTTGAAATCGTTGTGGAATCTTTGGGGAATATCATTGAAATCTTTGTGAAATATACGAAATAATTGATAATATTTGTGAAATGCTTTAAATCTTTCCGAAATATTTGGGAAATCACTTAAATCTTTTAAAATCTTTAAAATATTTTTGAAACATTTGTGAAATTATTGAAATGTTTGTAAAATTATTGAAGTCTTCGTGAAATCTTTGAAAAAATCATTTATATCTTCGCAAATCTTCAAAACATTTGATATCTACGGGAAATCATTGAAATCTTCCTTAAATCAGTGGAAGCCTTTGTGAAAAAATCTTTGAAAAGTTTGGAAATATTTGGTAATATTTATGAAATTATTGAAGTCTTTGGGAAATCATTAAAGTCTTTATACAATCTTTTAAATCGAGGGGTAGTGAAATCTTTGAGAAATCATTGAAGTGTTTTTGAAATCTTTGTAACCCTTTTCTGAAATCTTTAGAAATCTGCGAAATATTACAAATGTTATTTAAATATTTGGTAATATTTATGAAAGTATTTAGATTTTTGTAAAATTTGTGGGAAATAATTAAAGTTTTCATAAAATCTTTTAAATCTATCCGAAATCTTTGAAATACTTTTTAAATATTTAGTGATATTTCTGATATTATTTGAATCTTTGCGAAATCTTTGGCGATATGCATTATACACCTCTATTTATTATAATTTACTACTTACTATTTATTGTTCATTTATTATTACTTGCGATCGACATGAGATTCCTGCGAATAATATGCAGGAAAACTCTGATGGATAAAGTAAGTAACGAGATAATCCGTGAGGAATGTGGTGCGGAAGAAACGCTAGTTGACACATGGGAAAGAAATCGGTTAA
>JAAAKG020145371.1:0-10904 GCA_010014905.2 Druon quercuslanigerum | reverse complement strand
AAAATGGTCAGGAAGCATGAAGAAGTGGGCATAGGAGCGTTTCTGTACAAAGCAGCGGAGGAGGCTGCTGAAACACTGGGATTTAACTTCAGTATCAGGGGTGAGCAGAATGCATCAAATCTTATTTATCTCCAGTACTTACTCCTGAAACCCCGGATTCAGAAAGCACAGGAGAAAAACTTCCGAGAAGAGCTCCTCGATAAGAGGAGGCACGGCATCTTCCACAGAAATGTCGAGGATCAGTCAATGTCGTGTGAGCTAACTTTCGCTTTCCTTAAGTCACCTGCATTGAAGTCTGGGACGAAGGGCTTCATTTAAGCATGTCAAGATGGTGTCATTTCCACCTTAACATACCGTCGCTACATTTTGATCCAAGACATTCCCGATGATAGCTGCAGGGCGTGCCATGCACACCCCGAGCATCTAGGACACATACTATCTAATTGTCCAACTCATGCGGGAACGACCTACATCCAAAAGCACAATGCGGCACTCAGAGTGCTTTATTACCAACTCTGCCACTCTTACGGCATTAACCTTAATATCTCTCCGCTAAACGCTCCTAGGGAAATAGAGTCAATTATCGAGAATGAGAAGTTCCGCATATACTGCAACTTTCTATTCTCGGCAATTGTTTCTGCTGCACAGTCGAGGCCTGACATAGTTCTCCTTGACTTCGAGAAGCGAACCATGTTCATTATCGAATTTTCGGCACCAGCTGACAAAAACATCATAGTCAAGGAGAATGAAAACGAAGAGAGGTATAGAGACCTTGTAAGGGAGTTGCGACGATTGAACCCGGAATATTCTGTTAAATTAATCATTCTTATCATAAACGCTCTTGAAGGTGCCAAGCTTTCGCTGGTCTCATTTTCAATGAGAACTCTTTCACAACTTCTACTTTTTATCCATTAAGTTTTCAAACGTAATTCATTTTTCTCGTTTTATTATCCCCTTCTTATCACCTGATAGTAGAACTACATCGTCCGCGTATGCTCGAGAGTATAGTTTGCAATTTCCCAAAAACGATCCTCCTTTCCCTTTCTTGTTTAGTTTCTCCTCTATGTCTGCCAGCAGTATATTAAATAGTAGCGGACTTAGCGGGCACCCTTGCCTTAGACCTCTTCCTGTTCAGTAAACCTGCCCTCTTTTCTTTCCTTTTATCACCCTAATCCTGGTTGCACTAAATATTTCTTTTATCCTCTCCGCCAACTTTTCCTCTAAACCGCTCTTTTTTATTACCTGCTATAGCACTTTTCTGTTCACTGAGTCAAATGCTGCTTTAAAATCTACGAACACAGCAACTAGTTTCCCTTTCTTTCTCTCTAAATTTCTGTTAACTAAGTAGTTAAGTATGTAGATGTTATATATAGTTCCTATCCCTTTTCTAAATCCCGTCTGATTGTGTGGGATACTTTCTTCTTGTTCTACCTGACTCTCCAATCTTTTTCTTAAGATTTTTGCATATATTTTATAGTCGAATAGCGTGAGAGTGATCCCTATGTATTCCTATACCTTCTTTCCTTCCCCTTCCTTAACAAGCAGTACCACTAGTCCTGTTATCCACTTTTCCGGCCACCAATCTCCTTTCCAGACCTTATTGCAGATCCTCCGCATCTCATCCTTAACTCCCTCTTCTCCATACTTAATCGCTTCGTTCTCCATCCCATCTTTTTCTGTCGCCTTGTTTCTTTTTAGGCTATGTATTTCATTTCCTTCCTCCATTTCTCCTTGGACTATTCTTGACTATACCCTTGAAATAATCCATCCATTCCTCCATTTCTATTTCTTCATTAACATGCTGCCTTTTTCCTCTATCCCTATTTATCATATCACACAGCCCACCTTCTTGGATCGCTTTTTCTACTCCTGCCTTATATTCATCCTTCCCCCTTTGTCCTTTACTTTCCAGCATCTTCTCATGTTCTCTTTTTCTCCTGTCATACGCCTCCTTCTCCAATTCCCCTTTTCTCCATTTTCTTGCACACTCTTTCATCCTCTCTTTACTCTCCCAGAATTCCTAATCCCATTAGCCTCTCTTTACCCCTACTCTTTCTTCTTTAGTATCCAGCTCATCCTTTACCTTCTCAATCAACCCCTTCAATCTTTCAATTAATGAGTTTACTCCCTCCTCTTTTTCATACCTTTCTCCCCCTATTTTCTTTCTCCCTTTATGACTTTATGACCTTTATTCTCCCTGTTTAACGCTTTCTTTTAGTGCGGCTATGACTGGGATGTGTTCGGACCCTAACTCATTACCCAACTTCATTCTCCATATCATATGCCGCATTATTTTTGCCGCCAAGATGTAGTCAATTACTGTTGTTCCCTTTCCTGTAAATGTGATCTCCCCATCCTCATCTCCTTTCATGTTGATATTACGTATGAACCTTTCTTTCAAATCCCACCCACGTGTTCGCCAGTCGATGCATCTAAGTCCCCTTCTATTAGAACCAATTCCTTCTTCTCTTATTTTATTCACCTCCTAATTACCCCTCAGCTTCCCTCTTCCCCTCTTTTTCTATATACACAAACCACTGCTATTTTCATTTTACCAACTGTGATCCTTCCCATTATTGTTCCATCCTTTTCCTCACTATCCCCATGTTTTCTAGCTTTTATTGCTAATTCTTTTCTCACCCGTCTCCCATGTCCCCTATCCCTCTTCCTTTAACGTGTTCTTTTCTTGCTTCTTGCATTGTCCACAGATAACCTTTCGGCGACAGCCTTTTTATCCCCTTCCAGTCCTTCTTATCTGCCCAGGTTTCACTTATTATAATCACATCCCACTCTAACTCCCCCAAAATCCTTTATTCTTGTTCTTAAACCCAAAGAAATTTCTTAAAGCTATTTTAAAGTTTCTCGCTGCCCTTCTCTCTTCTTACCTTCTCACTTTTTTAGCCCTTTTTTCGTTTGAAACCCCCTCTGTTTTTTGTCTAGACTCTTTTTCGTCTCCCTGTCCCCTAAGTTTCCCGAAACTTTTTCCTTTTCTCCCTATTTCTTTTCATTCTTTCTCCCAGAACCATGTCTCACCATTTATCCATCACCTGTCCCTCCCTATCCATACCATGTGCCCCTTTTTCCTCTCTACCCAAGCGCTTTGCTCTGTTTGTCATCTCTTTTTCCTCTCCCTCCATGTCCGATCTTCTTCAATTCTTTTCCTACTTCCTGTCAATAATTTGTTTTCCTCCATAATTTTCTTTTTCTCCTCCTCACTCCCTACTTTTATCAAAACATTTCTTCTTTTCCTTCCTTCGTCCCTTCTATTCGCTTAACTCCTGCTACCCTTACCTCCACTCTTATGGCTATCAAAAGATTTTTCATTTCCACTTCGCATGTTTGAGTCTTCACTTTCAGTCCTTTCACCAATAAGTTATTTTTTCTCCTTGCTCTTTCTTCCCCTTCATTCTTCTTTTAATCTCACTGAGCCATTCATTCAATCTTTTATTTTCACTTTGCACATTCTTTTCATTCCCTTGAACTATTTCCTCATTCTTCGCTTGTTTCCCCATATAATCATTCCTAATTTTTAAATCATCGTCCACGGCCTCCCTTTTTCTTTTATCCTCCCCTTCACTGCTAGTCGCGCTTGTCTTTTTATGCTATTCGTGCAGACTCCTATTCGAACCCGCCCTACCTAGCCTGTTGAGGCGCTGCATGTTGTATGTTGTATTCTAGATACAAAATGTTATGAAACTCTATTTCAAGAATTAAGAGTATGAGAGAATAAGAAGTATCTTTTTGGTGCTTCAATGCTCTTGATTTTTCATATAGTTTAGTCTGAGAATGCTCCTCGATTGTTTCCGCCGTTTTTCAGTCAAGCCTGATTATGTAGAGCCGATAATTGAATCTATACAATATTTAAATCTGACTTCTTAGTTCTGTCAAAAGATGACTGGTTGTAGTAAAATAGGCGCTTCTATTACATATATACCAAAAGGGTATGTTTTACAACATTGACAATAAAATTTAACTCTTTTCATTTTCAATTCATTCATTTACTATGTGATTTAAAACATTAGTAATTATTTCTCACGCGATGTATACACTAAGGTAATAAGATTTAATTCAATTAGTACAATTTATAAAATATTACATATTCTATAATATTTCATAATGTAAGTTAGCCGTGGGGTTTAGTTGTTAGGGATAACATGCATTAGTTTTTTAGGTAAGTTAGGTTCGAATCTCACCGCAGCGATTCCGACTTTTCATAGCGATCAAGTGTGCGATTATGTATGTAGTGAATAAATTAAGTGTATAATAATACAAATAATAATTGTACGCGTCTTTCCGTATTTAATTGTGTTTAATTTGTGTATTTAGGTCCTCTTTCTAAAGGCTGAATCTTTCGGTGGAGTGAGTTATTTTTCATATAGTCGTTTGAGATTCTCATATGCTTTTTATGGAAACTTTAAAAGATGTTTTCACTCTTCCAAATAAAATGTAATACTATCGTTTTAACTTCGCTTGTCATCTGAGATATGGTAAATTTTAAATTTTCGCAAGTTTTATAAGATTTAATGTAACACCCTTTCCATTTGTTCAAACAAAAATATCAGTTTTGACCGAGAGGGCGAGAGAAAAGCTACTCAAAATAAAAGAGAGAAAGACTACTGGAGAACTTCTACGAGTTTACCTCATAGATTAGCGGCTTTTATTCTGAGTCTGAACAGGGAGAGGTTTGTCCAAATCTCATGAACGTAAATCGGGGACGAAATACGTTGTTTTTCTTAGAGAAAATTAGGTGATACGTATTTTTTCTATTTGTGATTTGTGATTTTTTGTTGAATTTTCACTATCATGAGGAAAATACCTTGTTAGTTTTATGCGGGCTAAATAACGTTTATGGGCAAGTCAATTTTTTTCATAAAATCGAATTCTCGTATTTTTTTGCAAAAAACAATAGATACGAAAAAATGTTAACATAATATTTTGCAGAGTTAAGAGTGTTGTACCAAATGTTCTTTTACTCATTTATGATATCTTGCACTATTTCCGAGAAAAATACAAAAATTCCATTCTCATAAAAAAAATTCTGTTGAACTCAAGAATGGTTCAGCCCACATAAGACTTATAAAATATGGGGGATTTGATTTTATGAAAAAAAATTCTCCTGGCCACAAAAGTTATTTAGTCCGCATGAAACTTACAAGCTATTTCCCTCATGATGTAAAAATTGAACAAAAAATTAACAAAAAAATATAAGTGTGACTAATATAAGTTCAAAGAAAAAATGTTTTTTTTTTAAAAGCCAAAAAACTCCGTAAAAAAATTAATGTCACAATTCGTTAAAATAGATATCGTCTAATTTCCTCTATAAAAAACAACATATTTTGTACCCGAGAGATTCTGCAACTTCAAGTGTAAAACCTACCTCATTTGAAATGAATTGGATTCAAAATGAAAATCTTAGGCCAAACAACATACGATATAAAAAAAATGGAGAAAATAAATACGATTCTCTTTGAAAGCTATACAAGATTATCGAATTGGGGTTAAAATATGCAAGATATGAAATAAGATGGAAAGAAACAAAAAATTATGCACCATAAAAAGATCTACACATTTTTTAATAGTCACTTTTTTATAGGACGTGTAATTTTAGTTTTATTTGTAAAAACAAGATTAAAAACAAAGCATACAATTTTTTGGGGGGAAACGACACAAGCTACGAAAAAATAGAAAGCCAAAAGTTATTTAGTATTTACACTACAAAGAGCTACGAATTTTTTGATAATCATTTCATGATAGGATGTAATGCAATAAAAAATAAAATTAAAAATTAAGAAATTAAATTTTTGTTTAAACAGCCCAAGGTACAATGAAGTATTCAACAACCAAATTGATTTTAAATGAGATCCTAAAATTTGCTTTCAGCCTTTGTTTTTGTTACGATGTACGTGATGAGAATACGTTCATTAAAGCTGAAGGACCTTTAATCTAATCTAAATTTTCAAAGCTCTTTCTTGAATTCCAACTGTTAATAATTCATGTAATAAAAATTAACTAAATTGAAAAATTCAATTTCATGCCGCTGAAAATCGAAGAAAATTTAAAATAGAACTTTCAACATTTATATTTTCTTTCATTTTCAAACGTTGAAAATTCAGCTGTTAAAAAATAAACTAATGAAAATTTTGTTTTTAATTTCAATTAATAGTATACACGAGGAATTTGTTTTTAAAACAAGTGATAAAAATGATAAAAGTACAAGCGATACAGGTGGCGACCTTCAGTTTGTATATTTTCAAAACTGTTGTTTTGGCTACAATTGAACTTTGTGAATTTAATACTTTACCAATTTGAATGTTGCATTTTAAGATAAAGTTAATTTTGAAACCCTTATAATAAAACTTATTGGAATTAGAATAGTTCTTTTTTAAAAAGTGTTCATTATTAAACGACCGAAAAAAAGTTTTTGAGTAGCAAATTTTTTAAGCTTAAATTTGGAGGATTTGGAAAGTAGGAAATTTAGAAAAGTTTAATTTTTGATGCTTTTAGTTTTCGTTTAGTTTGGATACATCCAATGAAGAACTCTGCAACTCTAATAGTTGGAAGTTTGAAATTCCAACGTGAATTTTAACTGCATAGAAAAATTTTGGTGAACTTGGAAATAACCGGAAAATGACCAAAAGATTTTTTTTATTTATTCGTTGATGGGAGAGGCCACCTTTGATTATTATAAACGTATTTTTTAATTTCTTTAATTTTATAAGTTAATTTATAGTTTATTATACAGTTTATAAGTTTATGGTTTATTATATCAGTTTAAAAAAATACTTGTAAACCCTTTACTTATGAATCAATAACTGTTCTTGTTGGAATAATTTTGAAAACACCGTCTTTAGCATAAATTTGATAGAAAACTGATTCTTTGCATTCTTTGAGGCATTTTCCGGGCACTATAAAAGTGGATTTGGGGGTCCATATTAAAAGTTGTTGGTTCGAACACATCCCTTAAACATTCTTCAAGGGGTTATATACTTTAATTCTTTAAATCTTCATAACAAGTACTTCTTTATGATGATATTGATTTATTTTTACGATGATTAAACATTTTATTTTGAGAACTTTTTTGGTTCTCCTACATCGTTTTTGAAACGATATTTGCTTTCTTTGGAACAAGTATATTTTTTTAATTTTGAAAATTTTAGCAAATTCACGTAGTCGAACATTAGTCAATTTTGTCCTAAAAGTTTTCAACTTATTTTGGAATAATTATACATATACTCATTTCCCAAAGGTACTGAAATTGTTTTAAACAACAGCTGAATATATTACCAATTAAAATGTTATAATTTTAAGGAAATTCTTTATAAACGCTCTAATAATTGGTTAAATGTATTTTTTAATGTTCACAGACTCAATAATTTTTATTATTCTTATCACATATACTTCTATTTAATGATGAGTGGGACGCAAGGTAAATCCATTGAAGAATAAAATTCAGATAGATCAGATTGACTTATTGCTTTGTGATTGCTGCCACGTGCACGAGGATTGCCTATCGAAAATACATCTAGAAAATTCGTCGCCTCTGTGAAGTGAACCATATTTATGACTTAGTAATCAGTATGATCACTTTAATTCTAAAGATTTTCCAATGTCCCATAGTCACCTGGCTATTTTGGAATCACGGTATATTTTTCTCCTTTGCTGAAATCAGGGGATTATGAACACTTCTCGTTTAAAATTTCGGATTCCTTCTAGTGGCCCTGACAAAACATTTTGCAAGTTTATTTTTGAGTGTTTTGCAGTACAAATAAATAGTCATCATAGCAAGGCGGTACAAAATCATGCAAAAGTCATTCATTTTTAAACTATTTTAATGGGTAAAATAAACATTGTGCAAGCGGATTGGTGGAAGGATTACAGACTGCCATTTCCACAATTTTTACATAAAAATGAAGGATTTGAGAAGTTGCAATGTGTAGAAAATGATAAAATCAAAATGTTACCAGCTTCCTGATGATTAGGACTTCTGTTCACAAAAACCATCACTGGCGCGAAGCATGTGGTGAGGATCAAATCATATATTGTAGGATGAAATTTCTTTCTTTTATATCTTTTAAAATTCTTTTATTTTTTATTTTTGATGGTGCAAAAAATAAATAATATTAAAAAGAATTACATCGAGCTTATCATATATCTAAATTATTTATAAAGGCATAGGATAGTCATGCACAAATAAAACGTCGTTTATTTTTCTAACGGTTCCTTCTCGCTTTAAAAAAATATTCTTCGAGTCACGTTTATACTGCCGAGATATGCAAATTAAATGGGAATTCAATGTTTGGAATCCATGCACCGTAAAACTGAAACCTTTTGTCAACTACTACGGCCGAGGTCGAATCCTAGACCCATAAGAGCAATGTTCCTATCTCTAGCCATAAATACAAACATGCATAAATGCATCAAACTAACCCCGATTGCCCGCTTCTTAGATGCCTGTGGGGACCCGGGTCCTTGATCTGAACTTCTCAGGAGCGGTTCAGACTCCACATTAAAATTCAAATATAATCTCTGCTAAAGCAGAATGCCCACAGCCGCTACTAGATTATTCTCGTGATGGAGAACTCACATCCCTCCAGATCCATAGTGCATGGTACACTAGTGTCACGATCAAAACAGTAGATTGAGAATAATTTTCAAGGATATGGTAAACCAGTTCATAGTTTGGAATGGAATAATCTATAGAAAGCAATTTTAGATGTTAGGTAACTATTTCCTAGTAGAAAATGTCGTTTTCGAAGAGGATTCTTAAGGCGTGCTACAATATAAATATATGGAATGCATATATATATATATATATATGACAAATTTCTGCTGCCTTTAAAATTACGAAACACTACTATATTATGTCAAAATAGATAAATTATAATTACAATCGATGTTGCTGATCCAGGTGTGGTACTAATTTCGTCTGAGTGAATGATAAATTCTATAGTTTTATTAAATGATGGTAAGTGACATACTTCAGACTTTTTCGAAACTTGGAATGTATTTTTTTTAATAAGGGACCTGCTACATCTGAGGTTGTTGCCTGAAGTATGTCACTTACCATGAATTAAAAAAATCTTCTACAATTTATCATTCGCTCTGACGAAATTAACACCATACCTGGATCAGCAACTTCGATTGTTATTATAATTGATCTATTTTGACATAATATAGTATTGTTTTTCAGTTCGTATGGTCAAGTTTTTAAGAAAACTAACCAACTATTTTATGAATTCGAACAAAAAATTCAAACATATTAAAGCCAGAGAAGTTGCCAAAAAATATCACTAATGCTACGAATAATGTTAAGAATTTAGAGTTTGTTAGTTTTTCTGCGAAGAATCTTGGTAACTTCAAAATAGATTATTTCGAGCGTCATTTATTGAATGATGAAATCAGGGATTTCAACATTCATTTACAATTTCTTTAAAAAACTTTGAATGATGACAGGATTAAGTTAAGATATATTTTACCTTCTAATATTTATGCTAACATTTAAAAAATATGTACAACGATGTCTCAATTGGTTTCGATCAAGAACAACGTTTAAATAAAAAACTTCATAATTAAGCCTACAATAGTAGTTTCGAAAAATTCCTGATGAAATTAATGATACTTTTTGAGGTTGGAAGAGAAATTTAGTTCTTCTTTTGTCACTAGTAAACGGAATATAGTTTTGAATATTGTTAAAGATGTCGAGTCCAACATTAGATTAATTGATCATTTAGATGATCAAAATATCCTTAAACATAGAATACCTAATTCTTTACAACAATTTTTAAATCTGAATAAAATTTCACATTTATAGATAGAATGTTTGCCGAAAAAAATTAAAAAACCAAATCTTTTATTGAATCAAATAAACAACTACTCATAACTCATGCAGATATAGGGAATCTATGAAATGTTAAATTCTAATCCAGAAGTTGAATTAAAAACAGAAATTTTTAATGAATTAGGCAAGTAGAGAATTAACAGTGATTTAGGAGATAGGATAGAACGTAAGGATATCTTGTTTCATGACACTAACATTCCTAGAATATATAGTTTACGGAAAATCTATAAACATGATTGTCCGTTGCGACCTGTTGTTTCTTTGATCAACCCTCCAACTTTCAAAATGGAAAAATTTTTTAATAACAGTTTTAAAGAAACTTGAATAATTCGAAAAAATCAAGTTAAAAATTCTTTTGCGTTTAAAAATAAAATTACTGAAATATCGGTTCCCCGTAATCCCATTATTGTTCCATTAGATATATCACCTTTGTTTACCAAAATTCCATTAGATTTGTTAAAAAAAGTGTTTTTCCTAGATGGACTAACGTAAGAAATTTTACTGACCTACCTTTGAGTGAATTTGAGAAAGGAATAGAATTGCTGATGACTAAAACAGTTTTTCAATTTAATCATGCCTATTATAGACAAGTTCAAGGGACCCCAATGGGGTCTCCATTTTTACCTACATTATCTGACTTGGTTGTGGAAGATATATACGTGGATGACATGTCCAGTATTTTACCTATAGAAAAATTAGATTATGTTTTATCAGAGTTTAATTCGTATCATCCTAGACTTAAATTCACTTATAAAATAGAAATTAATAATGCTTTACCCCTTTTTGAATGTGAAAGTCATAAAAACTAATGATGGAACTATCATTACTTACTGGTACAAAAAAGACACTCTGGTAGATACATTAATTTTCTTGCTAACCATCCAATCCAACACAAAATAGCCACTATAAAAAATCTTGTTGACACAATATTCAAATTAAATCATGAGTCCTAAAAGATTTGTTTAAGCCCACATTAAACATAAGTTAAAAACACTTAAAGAATCTAACACATTACAATTAAATTCGTCTCCAGTTCACAATATTGATTTTAAATATTTTGTGTCTA
>JAAAKG020145370.1:0-10904 GCA_010014905.2 Druon quercuslanigerum | reverse complement strand
ATTCTTCGAATATATTCTCTGAGCAACACTTATCGATTACTGATGAGTTATCCGAAACACCCTACCATACCGATCATTGATATGTAAACCACTTTATATTATATATTCGAAGACTGCGTTATTTATAAAATGATCCTTATTATATTTATTATTAATCATTGTGAATAATTATTACCAATTATTACCAATTATCATTGTCGTACATATTTACTCTTTAAATTCTGAATCATATTAAAAATTCTATGTAAAATTCTAAGAAATATCAGGTAATAAAAATGTGAATCATATAAATGCGCGGCCATTGGCGTCATAACCAATCAGGATGAAGCAAGCCCCACAAAGGAACACGCAAGGCCCATCTACTATGGCCCAATTGGTGAAAAGGCCATAAACGTCATAATGATATGTGTTCTTCGACTACCCCTCAAGAAAATGCATTGCAAAGACCGGCACGTGGCCTCCCACCTATAGAATATTCCAGGATCTGCGTCATCATTCCATAAATCAATGTCAGAAAATGGTCCGCGAAGGGACTAATTTCCCTCCCCTGATCAGACTTTTGCCTATATATATACGCGTTCTGAAGGGTTACAAGTTTTATTGCTACCATCGAATCGCTGCCCAAGAACTCTCCGGAACATTTTAAAAATTAGAATCTGTGAAATAGTTAAAAGTGAATCAACTAACTCTAAGTTCAGTGAGTTCTAACTCTGTGAGCCCCCTTAACAAATCAAGAAAGCCCTCCTAATAAAAGTCACCACTCTCCTATTGTATCATCTAACAATAGTGAAGGAAGAGAAATCGACAAATTCTGTTAATAGAGTCCCAGACCAAAAGATTCTCAAATGCCACAAAAGGGGCCCTTAATTCCAAGCGACAAAAAATCAAATCGTTGGTAAGTTTCCGTAATAACATATTGCTTTTTAACACTTCTTTCTTAAACATAAATTTAAAACCGGTAATTAATGTCTTTTCCTTTTTTTAAAAGGATGGACACCAAGACGAGGTCTTTTTAGAATTCCTAGCAGTACCATGCTGCGTGTATTCATTTAAACAAAAAATCATGAACAAAATTAGAACATCACATACGTAACTTGATATTGATAAATTGTAATTTTTATATTTTAACCATTTTTCTAAACAATAATTCGATTATCGCAACCTTTTCGTTTTTGCTTTTTCCTCAATTCCTGTTTTCTATTTTTAACCAAATTTAGAATAAAAAAAGGAGGAATCAGCGTAAGTTTAAATATAATTATTTTATAGCAAAGTAAGTGAATCTCATGTGAGACGTAACAGTATCTTATAATACGGTTTCAAAATACGAAGGCCGAAAAATGAATATAAAATAATGAATTTTTTTCATCATTTACCCATGTGGAAAAGTTAATTGGGGCCAGACTGGGCCCCAACTAGATTTCCTAATCAATATTTGGGCCCTAATTGGGCAGTCCAATCACTGCCCAACTGGGCTGTTGTCTGGGTTGCAACGGTCAGCCCAAAGAATACCCAGATTAAGGTAACAAGCTGGCCCTTAGTTGGGCTGACGTCTTTACTGTTATTTTTAGGAAATTTTGATTTTAATTTAGAGCTTATATCTAATTCGGAAACAGTATCATTATTTTAGGTAAAGGAAAAATATGATATATAGAATATAATATACACTTACCTTAATGTCAAAAGAAAAATATTAGTGCATGAACGATATTGAATGGTCAGATGTTCTTTTTAAGGATGAGAAAAAAAAACGTTGAGGAAATTAATTTACTTTGACATTTTGTGACAAAAAATAATAAACAAACAACATTAAAAAATAATTCGTTTACTATGTAAGTTTATAGTTTAAGAATTTTTTTCATTTATATAAATGACATATGACTGCTATGTAGATTTTGCCCGAATTGCTCATTATTTTTCAACCCGTGTGCATAATTTATTAGCCTCGCGGAGTTTTTTATCAGAATTATCCCAATTTATTTATTTATTTATAAATGAATGCAGTTTAAAATAACTTTATCCATGTAAATAGCAACTGACCACAGTCGATATTTTATCTCTCTACTGCCCTGTATCGATATAATTGGGGTTTCATTTTGTGGGACCAGACTTGTTTGCTCTAATAGTGCTTCCTTTGGGCGTTCTATGGGTATGCCCAATGTAAGCCCAATCAAGCAATCAAACACTAAACCGGCTTTATCAACGTAAGTTTTAATAATTAAAAATTCGAAATAATGGGAAAAGTACCAGGATTTCGATGAGGTTGCATGCACTTACTTATATAATTAAAATAATATGGTAATTCATTTAGAACTCCCCCTATGGGTGTTCTATGGGTATACCTAATGAAAGCCCAACAAGAAATCAAACACTGATCGGCTTCATCAATATAAGTTTTGATAACTAAAAATTCGGAATAATTGGAAAAGTTTCAGGATTCGGGTGGCATTGCATCCACTGTAAATGAATCTTTTTATTTATTTCAATTTTTGTTATCTGGGCTGCCCAGTTGGGACCAAATTGGCGCCCAAGTATAAGATGGAATAATCTGGGCCGATTTCTACATGGGTAGTCAGTCTTTTCGGGCTTTATTCGAGTGCTGGCTATCTCGTCAGGACCTATACATGAACCAAGTGTCTCATTTAAATATTTTTTGTACATTTCTAAAAAGAGCCAGAGTGACTTTAATACACGGGCATGATCGTCAGATCACGGTGTTATCTATAGGTTCTATGTTGATCTTAGCCAAAAGCGACGGTGACAAGTCTTTTATTTACATTTTTAATATCAAGATTGGGCTTCATATGTGTGAGGGAAATTTTGCATGCTTATTTGTTTTTTAAATCAGCTTGCAGGAAATAATTTGACATTAAAATACGCCACAAAAATAAGAAAAAACTTAAGCCAAAAATTTTGATCGATTGAAGTTAAAGAGTTGGATCGACTAAAAAATTTGGTTTATTTAAAGAAATGATTATTATTGCAAGTATCTTCTTAGTTTGGATAAAACAAAGTCTAAGATAGAGTGCGCAGCTAAAAGTCACGTATCTAGATATGACAGCCTTTTATTATGTGTGCACGACGACGTATATTTAATCACAAGCAGCAGTAAAGTTTCAAAAGCGGATGCGGTAGAGGGTGTTCATTCGGATGGAGCATCCTCACGATAAATTAATATTAGCGACAGCGGATAAGAGACACGAACGTCGTGGAGCTTGTTAAGGCGTAATCCACGTCTCTCGCTTCCACCCTTCCACCCTTCTATGACTGCGTCTATTTCTTATCTTGGATTAACCTATACTCTGGAGGACCACCATTTCATTAGATATATTTTTTTAAAGAAAAATTATCATAGAAAGGGACCATTATTCCAGTATACAATAAGATACTGAAAAGAAAACATTCATAATCAAGATGGTTGCCTAAATTTATCCTTTATATGTGTGATTTTGAAGTAGATTTTAATTTCATGTTCACAGATGAAACAAAGGTTAAAACTTATTGCTTGTAAGACCAGCAACGGTTGAAAATTGAGCATATTTCGGCGAAAGTTTGACCGAGGGTAGGAGAATAATTCTGATCTCGTCCACTGCGTCACACTGAATTGAGCAAATTTAGGTATAACATGTAGAATCAGCAACAGAAAACACGAGCAAAAAAGGAAATATTGCTGAAATATCTCCTCCGATATAAATTACGCTATTGTAGATGAATTAGAACTGATTTAATACCATTTAGGAAAAAGCGCAAAAAGCAACTGACAGATGGGATTCCCCGTTTCTCTTCAATTGAATAATGTTAAACTACGATAGATAGCGCTGGCGTCATAATTCTCGCTACATCTCGAATAAAAATGGATCGATTTAGAGGCGAAAGATTATCTAGGCAAGTTTAAAAATCGGAAGTTATCTTCGATTCATGTAAATTTTATCTGGTAACGTTAATTTTTGTTGCGGTGAATCTTTCACCTGGAGTCGATGTATACTTTATTTTTCGTTTTTTCTGCATTCCTGGGAGTTTCTTCAATATTCTTAGACTATTTTTTACCTTTCAAAAGTAACATATTATGCTTTCCTTTGAATTTGCTACACGGAACGAGGGTCCATTACTTATTCCGATATCCAGGAGACAAACAATTGAAACAAACAGAATGGAGCGATGCTTTTGGTATTGTAAATGGTATTGGATGTTGGAGGAATTTCTCACATTTGTAGAGCGCATGAGAATCGTTACAAAGTAGGCACTTTTCTTTCTTCGTCGCATGTGATGCAAATCGCTCGAAAGAGTGTGATTTCAAGCTTGTAGAATACTAAATTTTTTGCCTTAAAATTTAAAGGTACTACTTTATCCTGCTTCTTGATATTAATACTTTAACGATATTTACCATAATTAAATAATTATGGTATCCCAAGTATGGATTCCCTCTCTAGAAAATTCTAGTATTAACAAGTGGAAATCGTATCGCCGATTGGCTGTCTCATAGATACATACAAGGCCGGTTTAACCACGGTTGCGAAGGGGTGCATGGCACCCGGGCGCCAGTCATTCAAGGGCGCTTTTAGGCTCCTAGCAAAATGTATAGTTTTATGAAAAGTTGTGAACAAAGCCTAAACCAATTTCCTTCCTCGTACTGACCGTATTAGGGTACCCTCATCACTACGGGGATCTATTACGACGAAGTAGGTAGTAGAACTAGAACACTAACGCAAGAAAGGGCGTATTATTTTCCGCACTTAACATTGGTACTTAGAAAGGATACTTAGAATTTATACTATAGATTGAGGAAAATCTATATCACTATTTGCATTCCAGGTACATGGGCTAGGAATTAGTAAGTAACAACCCTCCTTTGTATTTGAGATATGCGCCAGTGCAGTTCATCAAAACTCTTCAATGTGACTCAATGTATTAAAAGTACAATGTTGGTGCAGTGATCTGTATAAAAGTGAAACAATTCGTAGCTTTATTAATATTTTTTCTAGATAAGGATATGTTTATTCACGAGTAACTCACACATGAATAATTTTATTACATACAACTAATTGCGAGAAAATTCGAATCCTCTGGCTTTGACGTTGAAAATGTAAGTGAAGCAAAAAAAAAGGAAAAACGAAGGACAAAATTTACCCTGATTCCGAGTCAAAAATTACCTAACACAAAAATTAACTTTACAGCATAAATATCACTCGAATTTCGGCTAAATTTTTTTTTTGTTTTTCCATTACAACACGTGGATTTTTAAAGATGCGAAGTTGTCTGACTAAAACTTGGTCTCTCTAAAGAATTACCTGCAACAAACATGATTCTTGGTTTTTTATGTGAAAAAAGTAGCTTAGTGAATGAATGATCATTTTAAAGATTGAAGTATTGTACATTAATGAGCCTGAAAATAATATGCCAGTAAATTTTATGTAGATTACATATCTACAAATCTCATAAACTGTAAGGAAATTTGGCTGGTTTTAATGACAGTGAACTCTGGAGCATAGTTTTTTATTATTGGAAAATTATTTCTTAACCAATTTAACATTTTTTTGTCTTTTTCACATAAATATACAACCATATTATTTTTAGTTCTAATTAAGATAATTAAATTATTCAAATTTGAGGGCGTTATTAACGTGCTAACTGATATCATTTAGTTTTGCACACTTTTTCAATGTCAAAGCGAGAGGAATCGAATTTTCTCCCCGAAAATATTGTTTTAAGTTTTCAAAATTTCAAGAAAAAAATGTAAAAGATTTTGATAAAACCCCATCTTTTTATTTTTTTGCCTTTATTTTTTAGGGTTTCTGCTTTTATACAAGGAAGATGTACTCTTAGATTTATGCGAGCTTAACTATTTTTGAGAGCAAACATACTTTTCATAGAACATTTTTAGACGCACAAACCTGTCTGATTTGAGATGGATTTGGTCATATGTATACACCAGTAGATATTTCATCGTCAAACTTATTTTTAACACTTTATTAAGAAAGAAAGACTAATATTTTTTTGCAAGTATATAACAAAAAGAATAAATAAATGTTTGAAGTAGAAAATTTCCAAAGTTTTGCACATGCCCACTTATTTTAATTTTTGTCATATTTGAATATGTTTATTTTAATAAAGTTTTCTTCTATGGTTCATGAATATTTTTTCAGAGCACGGTGGATGAAACAGAATATATCGAATCAGAGATCTGGATTGACGAGAAGGGCTTGGAAAAATTGTTCGCCGCTTCATAGGATACGCGTATTAACGCCCTCAATATGAAGCTTGACCGTACCAAGAAGATCCGGGCGCTCGTTCGGAGAAGCTTCTCAGCCATTTCAATGCACAAACAAGTACACGGAAATGTTACCAGCGAGGTCCACTTGGAGGTTGGTGCCTCTAGTGCCTCCTCACCCACTCCGCGGCAAAGGAAGCTAGATGTAAAGAAGCTAGTAAGCTACAGGTTACGAAGGAGGAGGAAAGCGTTAATGCAGACATTCTGCTATCAGATGAAAACGAGAGTAAGCAAACAAATGGGAAGGTACTTTATTAAGTAGTAATGCAACGCAGTGGTCTTTGAATTTATATAAAGGTCAGATTCAATTTTTAATTTAAAACAAACCTTAACCAAAGAAAGATATTAAATACCCGATAAATAATGAAGAGAGGGCATTTTCAAACTCTTATTATACGCGTGTTTTGCCAAATAGCGAGTCATATGACAGAAATTGGCGCATTTATTCACATTCAACTGATAAAATGTTTTGCTTTTGCTGTAAACGGTTTAGCGCTCAAAATTTACAAATGGCAAAAAATAGATTTTCGGATTGGCGTCACGCAACTCGTCATTTATCAAGACATGCAAAATGTTCCTCTCACATCAATGCGCACAAAACTCAATTAACTCTTCTTACGAACTGAAATAAAGAAAGAACAATAAATAAACAAGAACAAAAAATATTTGAGGCTGAAAAAATTTGGTATGTGGTGATTGAAGTTATACGCTACGTTGTACATTTCATAGCGGGAAAAAACTAGGCTTTCCGTGGATCATCTGACTGTCTTTTTGATTGTAACGATGGAAACTTTTCAAAATCAATTAAAATGATCGCGAAATTTGACCCCGTAATGAGTAAGCTTATTAAGCGTATTCAAATTAAACAAGATAGAAAAACTATGCCAGTGTATTTAGGGAATATTATATTCAAAATGAAATAATAACTTTAATCGCGGATGAAACTATGTCAGCCATTATAGAATCGATAAAACAGGCAAAAAACGTCTCAATTATCCTGGGATTGTATACCTGGAAAATGTCGCGAACAAATTTAAAAATCCCTTTTTCGCTCTAAAAATTAGTAACTCGTGAATTTTTGGGATCGCTAAGCATGAATCTGAAATCAAAATTTCAATTATCGATGATACAAGATGGCGATTTCAAAATGGAGGAGAAAAAAATGTTCTCAAAGATATAAGTTACTCTAAAAATAGCATCTCGGGTGTTTTGTGGTTGCCAAGGACGAATCTGAAGCTAAAAGTTTAATTTTTTACAATCCAAGATAGTGAATGGTAATTTGAGATATAAAAACATCTGTTGTGAAAACATCTCATATATATTATATGTTTACTTACTTTTAGCGCAATCCAGAGCTAACGACGAGGACGTAGTAATCTTTTAGATCGTTTTCAATTCGCCATCATAGAATAGAAAAAATTAAATTTTTGATTTCAAATTCGTGTTCAGCGACCTAAAAAACCCCCAATATATTAATATTGAAGCAAAATATATGTTGAAAAAAATGTTTGATCTTCCATCTTCGATTTGCCATCTTGGATTACGAAAATGTAACATTTTGACTTAAAATTCATGTTCAGCGAACCAAAAAACCCCCGAGTTATTAATTTTAAAATAAAGTATATATTTAAAAAAAGTTTTTGATCGGCCACCTTGGAATTGAAATATTAAAATTCTAGTCGCATATTCGTTGTCAGCGACCCCGAAACCCCCCGCATAAGAATTTTCATCGAAAAATAACCAATAGGGGTTTTCTAGGGGTTTTCGATTTATTTATGTTATAGAATTGGAATGATACTTTTGATTTTTTTAGAAAATGTTTCTTTTTTTCATCTTATATTTGATATACAATTATGCTTATTTTTATCTTCTAAATAATGATAAATCATTAAAACGTTCCATTTTCTCCCATTTTTGGCATGGCTCAGAACTCCCCATCAAAAATCAGGAATGCCGATTAAATACCTTTCAGGCGATCTGCAATATTTTAAATACGATGGCCCTATAAAAATAAAACTTTAAACCCTTACAATCTACCAATGTTTATGGTAGTTATACCGCGAAAACATAACCAGGCTCAAAATTCCCCATTCTCCCCTACATTTTTCAGTGTAGTTGAGAATAAAAATTAGTGCAAAATAAGAAGCAAATATTAAAGCAATCATGAATAATACAATTTTTACATTATTTTGCAATGTCTGCATAAGCAGTAGAGGACCGAGACACAGAAATGAATATACTATTCCTTTAATATGAATGGTACGGTGCTACTCAGGAAAGTCCATTAGAAAGTCTCTTATGATGACTAGAGGGAATTCAGGGTTGCAACAGATGGATAAGAATGGAGATATGATGAAGATCTTGTGGTCAAATCTGTTGTGTCTTCAGCTTGGGTCGCATTGGTACCAATAATATTCCTTTAATATAATAGAGTTGAACATAATGATGAGAATGTGTTTGTTAAAATAGAAGGAGCTTTCACAAAATTTACAGCAGTCGATGCTTTAGCCTTTAATTTTGAAAGGTCGATGCAGAAATGTGGGACAAATACAAAGGCCGAGTGCGTAGCGCGAGGTAAATACGTTATCGAATCCAAAATGCGCGCCTAAACTTGAGCGTAATGACCACGATTTTTTGTCTTTTTTGTGAAGCTGTGCAAAACAGTTCGAGATAAATATCACCATAAATGTTTTATTTAATCGAAATCGATATAATACGCGTATGTTCGAACCTTGAATTTTCAGAGAAGCACCAAAATTATTACTTAATTAAATACGCGTGAAATTACTCCAATAGAGTAGATTCCCACTCGAAAAATTTCGAGTGCTTCCTTGTTTTTAGGTGTGCATCAAAATTGATAGTGTGGTTAACCGCTCGTATCCATACTTTCAATTTTAAGAAGAAAGTTTGATACACGTGAAGAAATATTTTATAATCTTTGGAACATTTTTATAATCTTTTTTAATTATAAATGTAACTGTGTCGTTAAAAATGAATTTTCGCATTTTCTTTGACATTTTCTGTTTTTTATTTATGGTGGATATTTTGAATCAATCTATTCTTGTTTTTAGTTATTTTCATAATTCCAATTTTTTAAATAGAAAATGTATTCAGACAATTAAATCTCAATCAATTGGTTAATTAAGCAATTTTGTTAAGGATTTTTTAGTTTTCTTCACATTGGAAAGAGGATCAAAGTATATTCTCGTTTTCTTCTTTGAGCTTGTATATACGTGGTGGTTCGTGACTCTATTCAATTTTACTTTCCTTTTATCAAGACGAGCATTGCAGCTCTCCATTTTGTCATCCCTTCGGAGAGTTTCAATGTTGTAACCATGGCGACGTCGCGTTTCTGTAAGGGGTTGTGCAAGAGCTGTCAGGCGTGTGTACTGTACAGGTTTCTATGGCGTGTAACTGCCATTGTGAAAATACGTAACATCGGGTTGCATGTTTAGATGAGAAGTTAATGAAATGTCTCGTTGCTCATCCCTCACTTTCGAAGTTTGATGAAAAAGTTAGGCATTGGCTACGCTTACTAAAATCAAATATAATTTTAGAATGATTTTTTTTACAGAAATATATGAATAAAGCATATCTACTGTTACTTGCTCATTAGTTTTTACAACTAAGGATGAAATAATTACGTTCTGACGCGAAGATTCTCACGGTAAAGGAGGAAATTCGTACTTGAACCTGTCAAACTTTCAACGATCGTGGAGCCCATCAACCTTTTGCCCAATGGCCAATAAGTGTTAGGCGGCATTTAATGAGGTCGTCGAGGTGAATCCTGTAATTATTGTCTATTAGGATAATCGGCATTAGTGGAAAGAAGGCAAACCTGGAACATTATTTAATTAGTGACACCACATAAAAATGCAAAATTCTCGGATCTGACTCTACCTTCGGCAAAGTGTTTTCTCACTGAATGGAAGATTATGGAAAAATATTCTGCTCTTGGGACTCATATTTAACGACCCCGGCATGTTTTGCGGGTACTATCTATTTCAGAGATTTATAACTCTTTTTTTAATATCACTATACAGCTTTTTGCCCCCGAAAGTTTCGATACGATTTTCTACGCGCTTTTTTTTTACTATAAGCATGTAAAATTTAAATAAATATTTGACCTTATTGTTTAAAATTGAGTCAATAATTTCTCAACTGTGAAAACAAGTTATAAGTTATTTTTAAAATACAATGTTCATACGATTTTTATCGTTTAAAACATCAATAAAAAACCTGAATCTAATCATTTGATCATAATCATTTATGAAGCTCAAATATTTAATTTATGAAAAAAATCTATGAAGAATGAAAAGGGCCTGGAAACTCGTTTAGAAACTGTAGTGAAGCAAGTCTGTTTGTTGGTATTAAAATAGTTATAAGTTCCAGAAATTGATACTGACAAAAAAGTAACAAATCTTCCCTCATTCTCTCTGTCAATATTTGTCGCAGAATAAAAATTTATTTTTCATGAAAATAAATTTATTAATAATCATATCATTCAAACTTTATAAGTCTCGTCAGAGAAGTTATTCGATTTGTGTAAAATTCGACCCCCCCCCCCCACTTTCCAGTAGTTCTTGTCAAATTTCCCCGTTTTCAGATCCTTTGAACACGAAAATAGGTTTTATAAACG